>JAECUM010016798.1:0-25605 GCA_016617855.1 Megalonaias nervosa
TATATATATATGCGTGTGTGTGTCTGTATGTCTGTGTGTGTGGCTGTGTGTGTATGAATTGTAAGACCTGAGATCAAACATTACTAACTGAGATTAAGTTAAAATGGTGAGCAAGTGATTCAGTATTTTGATAATCAGTCAGATCTCTGTAAACTTACTATTGCCATGTTCTTGTATTTGATAACTAAGCATCTGCTATTTGACTTTTCCAACTATTACTATGTGTACCACTACGTCGATGTAGTTGGTGACGATAATAATAATTTTGATGATGATAATTATAATTGTTATGATGATGGTGATGATGAGAAGGATGATGATGATGGTAATTAATATAATGTTAGTGCTAGTAGCAATGACAACCAAGACGATTAGGACGATGATTTTTTTGCCGAAAGAGGTTTATATTATTTGCTTTTGCTAGGTTCATAATTTTATTTTATAGTCCCATAAATTCAGTATAATTATATAGTTAGTGCTCTTATGCAATAGTAAATCCGTGACCATCCTTATTCATCTTATAACTCTCATGCGGACTTTATCCAACATATTAAAACCATCTTCAATTGTTCAAATATGGCGAAACAAAACTTGTGTCATATATATATATATATATATATATAAATTTACAACTTCCTCATTCATCTTTCATACATCAAATTACTACCATGCATCAAATCTGCCAAGAGTTATGTAGAATATTGATTTAATAATTGTTTTAACTCTCTTCAAAGACATCGTTTACCTGGTTATTTCCATTTAATTATTCGTTTTTTATTTGTCCGATTTCTGGTGTTAATTCTGCTGATTGTTTAATTGCCCCGTTAGCACGTTAAGTGTGACGCAGTTGTTAGCAAAGCAGTTCTTGTGGAACATTTCAATAAAATAGAATTTACAAATGTTGTTTGTGGTTTACCAGCATTCATAACGTATTCGTAAAGGAATCATTGTGTTTAAAATCTTATGCCTGAAATTCAATTTAAAAAAGCATAAAGTTGTAAAAGATCTTACCATTCTTATGTAATCTGCGTTGGGAAGCTTTGTATGCTTTGGCCCAAAAGGTTCATTGGCGGGCTGACTTGGCGGAGTAGTTGCACGCCTTCTTACACCCACCGATTAGTAAGGAAACAAAAATAGTTTACCACCACTTTATCAATGCATATATGTAGAATTGTCCACTAGAAAGAAGAAGTTAGTGTCATATGTTCGAATTTGCACAAACAAGTTTAAAATCTAGACATTTGAAACATTATAAATATTTGATTAGCAGCGCGTAGAATGTTTATATAATAATGACCATCACAAATCCCGTGCGATTCATGCGTGATTTCATTAGATCTATTTTTTGTCGTCATTATGAAGTGCAGATGACACAAAGCAAAGTGTAATCTGAGAGATCCGGTCGAGGCTTGCCTATAACCGTGACATTGTTCTCTGCAGTCCTCGGCTTTCTCTGTTTGAGGTGAATGTAATATCCATCATTTTACATTTTAGAACGCATTGAATATAGGTAAGTTTAAAAATGAAACATCTTTACAATACAAAATCTTCATTAATTTTCGTCATTGTAGTAACTGTAAATGTGAAATAAATAATATCACGCAAGAGAAACATTCTGGAACTTGAACCCTAGATAAACACTAGACACTAGAACAGCACTGGTACTTTACACAAGTAGCAAGAGAGGACGCAATAGAGAGAGAAGTTGTATGGAAAAAAGAAGGAATAGCTTCAGGTACACTTTCTAATTTTTTTAAAAATTAGTTCAACGTATTGGGTCAAACTAAAGGAATGCAATTTATTCTGGCTATATGGACGAAAAATGCAACATTGACTTGCTACTGAAAGCGCGTGCAATCTATTGCAGTGAATATTGCCCATTTCTGCAGATAAGTCTTATGAATTAGAAATAAAAGTATTGAAGCAAACTGGTCATTATTACTTACAAAAAGATTTAAAACCGTATTATTAAATAATGCCTGAATCTGGAGCACAAAACACTTAACAATACGTTTCAGCTGCCATATTGATTCCTCTGTTTCTCTTTCTAGACTTGTTTACTAAGTTTAACTACTCCAATAGCAAATTAAAAGATCAATTTTGAGCATCGTTTTGATAATCAGTCCACGAGGTTTGAATGACAAAGCAATACTGTCTCCCCTACTCATCCATTCTGTACAGTAAACAACTGTTTATTGACTATTTATACTTACCTTTTTGTCCTCTCGTAACTGGCGTAGCTAGCTGCATAACGCTCGATGCTACTACTCTGAAGGTTTGTTGTTGTTGTTGTTGTTGTTGTTGTTGTTGTTGTTGTTATTGTTGTTGTTGTTTTCTGAGATCAAACAATAATAGACATTGACAGAGAACATACTTTTTTCCTTGCACAAATTTCTTTAAACGTTTCTTCTTGTTATGCATCACGGTTTCCATCCTCTTTATCGAGCCCATGATATGTTGCAGAGTGAAAATGAGTACTGTCCATGATCTATTTCAGAGTCAAAGCTATTTTCGCACATGATCTGTGATTGGGTCAAAATTAGTTTTCCACGTGATCAATTGCTGAGTCAAAGTGGAGTTCTATATATGAAATATTTGTTCTTCTAGAACTTTGTAGAATTTTAATGTTTATGGCATCTGTGTTTATGTCTCAATTTACAAATCTTTCATTTTATACAGTTCAACAATCGCCGTGTATAAATAAACCCTGTAAAGTGAAATTCATTCAAAAAAGCAACAATATTACGGTATTGATTGCGGAATGAAGACGAGCTTGGAATTAACACTCTTTGTATTACAAACTATGACATACACTGTTTTCCAATATGATAGAATCTGAAGTAAATCCGCTATGCAAATTTATATTTTTGTTTACAAACATTTTTGTTGACAGGACTTGTTTTCACCGCACATACTGCTTAAAACACAGTTATCGAGAGAATTGCCTCGTTTTTTTTTTTATATTCTGAAAATTCTTCGCTGCTAAATTACTTTGCATCGATTACCAAGTTTGGAAAATGTCAAGTGTATGAGACAAACATGTTTTTTAAAATAAAATTTAAGTCTTTACCTAAGAGTCTTTTTTAATGAAGAAAACGTTGAGATTCGTTCTTCCATTGTAAATTCAATAGCTGCATTATAGTGTTGCTCATAAGTCAGTAACAATACATTTCTACTCATAACCTCGTGGGCAACACATATGGAGAACTGTTATCCTTATAAACATAATACTTAACGTGAAGGTAAATACGTACCGTATAATGACAGAGAACCACAACTATATTTTTCTGGTATTCAACAAAATTGTATTTATTGTGCCATTGTCTGCTGTAGAGATTATACTACTGTCCATTGGTAATAGTAGAATATGGCTAAAGTTTTCCGCCGACTTGTATTGCACGAAAAACGTCGAAAGTTGCTTCTGACCAGTCTTATTGAAATAAATTGTAGAATCAGTCAGATACCTCCTCAGATAAATGAAAGTGACGATACCTCTCTACGTGACGATGTAACTCTCCAACACATTGATTCGATTTCTTCAACTGTGTGGAACGTTGTCTATGCTTGGGCATGTTGATTATAGAAACTACTTCCTGTACTATTCCTCCTAAACAGTATTAGAATGCTTCCGCCTTCAGAACCTTGAGGAACGACGAGACACACCGTTCTGAAGAAGACCGGAACCTTGAGGAATGACGAGACACACCGTTCTGTAGAAGGCCAGAACCTTGAGGAATGACGAGACACACCGTTCTGTAGAAGACCGGAACCTTGAGGAATGACGAGACACACCGTTGTATAAAAGACCGGAACCTCGAGGAATGACGAGACACACCGTTCTATAGAAGACCGGAACCTTGAGAAATGACGAGACACACTGTTCTATAAAAGACCGGAACCTTGAGGAATGACGAGACACACCGTTCTATAGAAGACCGGAACCTTGAGGGACGACAATCTTATCACTAAGCAGGTATTTCAAGATGAACCTGAGGTAGATACACTGGTATAAGTTGTGTACTTACTTGAAATAAATAAGTTCGCCAGTATGACGTCGTGTGGGATGCTAATATTGGAGACATCTGGATATGTATCGTGCTGCAAGCTTCCACTACAGTATCGGAATTTTTATTTTCCTCAGATGTATCATTTGTATGTAAGACATATTGTTTAACACGGTTTCCGTTGCCGGCAAACATTCCTAACTCGGATGCAAAACAATTCGCAGAAACAAATACAATAAAAGTAAAAAATATACAGAGTGTGTCCATTTGGGGCTAATAATGTCACAAGTTATCTTAACCCTGAATTATTTTAAAAAAAAAAAAAATAACAATGCTCATAAGGTGATATACTGATTGATTTTAGATCTGTTGAAGTATTTGCTTGAATTAATAAAGATATGTTTTATGGAACAATATCATGTGACCAACCATACACATTGTTTGTCTTAGTTCCTTTTTCAATTGACAATGGTTAAAACGAGATGTTCACTGCTGCAGGAGACTGGACTTACATCAAATTTTTTCTACTGAGAGTTGCTGCCCCTGGCATACATTCCTAACGTTGATGAAAGTATATGACTGCTAAATACATTACGAAAATGGCTAGCATGTGTGCTCCTGAACGACTCAAAATACGGCCCAGAGAGAACTATCGTATAAATGTTATTTACAATAATGTCTACAAGTTAGCAACGTAAAGAACCATAAAATCACAATATTTGCGAACAAGATCAACTACAGCAAACATTTCTCGTTTTCACTCATTTAAACTGAATCATATAATGTTTTTCGCAACGATTCATGGTGTCACGTTTCGCAGTCCAGGTATCAGGAAATGTATAAAAGTTGGATATATTATGACCGCGTTTGATGTGTAAACATAGCCGAAAATAGTGTTAATTGAGTATGCAAGTCGCCAGCCACCCAGATCATAGAATAGCCGCCAGTCAAAGGGCTTGTCGTCCTCACACCCAGACGTTAAACCATGGGTCCAGGGATCAAAGGGAAGCCCGCAGGGTGAACGGGGCGTGTTCTCACCCGCCACGTAGACAGACAAGCGAGAAGACATTGTCAGTAAGTTTGATTGGGACCGTCAACAGCGACATCCAATTGGAATTAAGATAGAGGGGGGGAGTAAACCTTAGATCGAAATTTTAGCTTAAACGTGCAGTAAATTTATCAGTATACCTGGGCAGATTATGAGAAGTAGATCTAGCGGGTTTAGCGAAGGGATACTCCGAGAGAAGCCACTCGTAATTTGGCGGGAATCTTAGGACCAGAATTGTAAGACAAGGAAAAGCTTCGACAAGGTCAGTGGGCTATTTGCTCGATTTTTGCAAAACATTACGGCGTCATAATTGTAAGTATTTGTAGCATGTATACTTAATTACTGGGATTGTTTTAGTATGTAGAATTACCTTGTAGTGGTTCATTTATAAGCGTATTTGAGACATGAATTTGAGTTTACGTAGAGAATTATGTAGATTGCTAGTCCGTCAGAATTAATATTGTAATTCGCTGGTAGGTTACTTCGTAGTAACCAGTACCTTTAGTAATGCGTTATGTTAGAGTTTACGCATGTTTGAATTGGAGTTAGGAAAATGATTGATTTATGTACGATTAGTTACGATAGATGTGTGAATATATCAGAGCATGGATATTTGAAAATTGTATATTTGGTATGAGTTGTGATGTAAAAGTATGCGTCTGATTGTTGTTTATTGGTTGGTGTAATGGAATTATGAGGATGTACTGATGTGAAGCAATTTATTGTTGTATGTATAAGAGTAATTAATACCATGCTTCCATCAGGTTGTGTTATTATGTAGTGTTTTACCATAGAAGAATGTATGCGTATTTCGGTGTGAATGAATGCGTGGCCGGTGAAATTTAATAGCCTTATCTGATGATAGGCTGTGTGTAGTGTGAGATGTGAGCGCTGAGAAAAATATTGTACCATCCTTGTGTTTTCACAGGAAGCTTTTCGGGGGACAGAACTTCCGGTTTAAGTTCAGTAGTCCCGAGTCTCTAAGAGGGAGACGGAAGTGAGACTGACAGTGCAGTCGGAGTCGACAACGTGCAGTCGACATAGAAAGAGGGATAGAAGGGGAGGAGGAGGAAAGTGGTCTGGAGGAGGAAATAGAGGAGGAGGAGAAGGAACTTGGAGGGAGTCAGGGAGGACGAGAGGGAATTAGGAGATAGAGAAGAATACGCAGATGAGTAGTACACAAGGACAGGTGGAAATCTCTCACACTACGAATCAAATGATGCGATAGGCTAGAAAGGGTCGAGCGGAAGAATTGTATTTGGGAAATTCGAACTATTGATCTTTTAACTGTTATTAAATTGTCATTATTGAACTTCACCCTTTTTGTATCTTTATTCATTTAACCGTCGGCATTGCTGACTGGGGGCTCGGAGCTGTATATCTAACTGTCACTAAATCAACTTCCAACCAAAATCGAGCCTGGGTGGGACTTCTACAATAATTTAAATAAATATTGGAGGCACCCCACCCCCAATCCCCCACAACCAAAACCTCACACATAGATTTATAGTTTCATGAAATTCTTCAGAAACGTTACAGGTATTCAGACATTAACCTAACTCGTCCCTATCAAGGAAGTCCGGCGAGGTAAGTCAGGAAGGATTTATACTGTTATTATGTGTTTTAATCAATATAGTCCTATTACATGATCATACGTCTCCCTGCTAATTACACAGAGACCGTCCCATTATATGAATATACATTCTTTCTGTTAATTACCCAGAGACTGTCATATTACATAATGATACATCTGCCTGTTAGTTGCACAGAGACCGTCATATTACGTGGCTGTACCTCTCCCTGTTAGTTACCCAGAATCTGTTATATTACATAGCTGTACCTCTCCCTGTTTGTTACTCACAAGGAACTGCAACAGAAAGTCTTTTAAATGTCCTGAGTAGATCAGAACTAGAAAGGTGTGCACGGAACATGGATGTCCAACAATAGGGCCTCAAACAACCAAGACACAACCTTTAACCTCGGTGTGACAGACATACATTCGAACTGATTATGATAACACTATATACCCCAACTACATTTATACCCTACCTATTATCCTCTTCTTAAAATGATTTTATTTTTGCCTTTAAATACATTAGGAACTATTAATGTGTAATAACAGTCTAGCTTGATATATATAATTCTTTACAGAAGTAAGCGTCTACATAATGAAATCGTCACAGCATTGTTTACCCAAAGTACCTTTATACCCTACACATTATTCCCTTCTGAAATTAAATGATTCTTATATTTGCATTTAAATACATTACTATCTAATAACAGTCTATTTACAGGAGCAAGCGTCTTCAACATGAAATCGTTCCAGTTTCACCTCTCTTAGTCAAAGACTTTGGATGGAAACCCCTTACAAAACAGAATTTTTTTTTACTGCAATCTGTCCTAGCCTGATGGTCTATCTAAAACTTTTTTCGTGATGAAGCAATCGTATTACAATTGCAAGAACAACCGATGACAACACTTTGGCACTAAAAAGAAGCAAATCGATACGTTATTACTGAAACATTTTGTAGCACTTGATCTGAGGAAACATGTGTAGGCAGCAGCTTGCAACACGTGTTGCATGAATAAAAAACATACAGGATCATCGTCATTTTTATTTGTTAGAATCTTGAGGTGCTGCTTAGTAGAATCATTCCAAATGTTACATCAGACACGAAGTGCACTAAGATGCAGTCTGATATCATTTGTGCACTTTGGTTACCTTAGAAACTGTATTTCTATTTATATCAAGTACATATACACATCATCGTCATATGAAAAGGACATGAACCGATCAATTGTTTTGATACTGCTGACATGTTTAATGTTTGTGTTTGTTTACGTCTTTGTTGTTCTGTGTGTGTTTCTTTATTGTTGTTGTTATGAAAACAAGAATTCGATAATATATTTTGGCTAGTGTTACAACTCTGGGCTCTTAAAATAAGTAGCAGAAAAGAGCGAAAACCAACAAATTTTATAAAACTGAAAATATTTTTTGTTTCCCTAAAATATGAATTGAAAACGTAGAAGTAACTTACGGTATGGTGAATGTAATCTTAAACAGTCTTAAATGTTCTATGAAGTGCTAAAGAATCGAGAAATCTAATGAGTTCCAATAGTATTCCGAATGACGTTCTGTAGTGTACTGATGTATCAACAGTACAGAATAAACACTATGATATGATCCCAAAATGTCTTTACATGAGTTCACAGTTATTCCGTAACAGTTATAAATCCAAATAGTCTTTAAATAAATTCACAGTGATTCGGAAACAGCTATTAAATAGCCAAATAGTCTCTAAATGAGCTCACAGAAATTCCGTGACATCTATTAGTCCAATTAACCTGAACAGTTGGAGCACTGTAATTACAACGAATGGTTAAAATAAATGAATCCTCTCAATATAACTGAATATCTTCCAAGACGTGTTTAATCCTAAGAATGCTTAGGGGGCGCTCACCAGTTATTATGTACTTTTTGAGAGAGTGACGTATGTAAGGTGAAGTTGTTTGCATTTAAAACATGCACAGTGGAGAGAATGTTGGCATACCTCTATGTTACTTTGATGGATTGTGGCTGACATTTCTTTCGATATTGTACTTTTGGAAATTGTAAATGATCTTAGCACACTGCTAACTAAAATGACTGCTCCCTTGTGCTCCAAAAATCAGCCTGAATTTGTCTAAAGTACACTATCCTTTGCAGCTATTAAAATAGGGAAAATGAATTTTGCCAGACTAGACAATACCAGCTTCTGAACGTGTAATGAATGAATTACCAAATATATAAAAAGTAAAAACAGTTATCGGCTCTTTTTTTTACAATTTACCTCTGCAGTTCAGGAAGTGAAAATGACCAAGTGGAGCTAGCACTTTTTTTAAAGGTGCACATCTGGAGTAAGGCCAAGCTGTATACTCTAGAACCCATTTTACACCCATCAATCATACACCAAAATAAAAGGAATTAAAGGTTCTTTGAACAATGCCTAAGATATACAAGGTCCTTTTTAAATAGCCAGTATAACCAGCGAAGAAACCCGGGAAAATTCTTTTTCTTTAAAATTCTAACCCTATGCAAAATACGAAACTGTAGAGCGCCACCTTAATTCTACGTAATAATTCTCTTATATAGATAACTAATATCCAATACAGAAAACGTCGCAATTGATGATCTCGACTGTAAACAGGGTTATGTGGGTTACACTAGCTTATCCAGAATTGGGTCGTCCTCATCTTTCAAAAAGCGATGCAAGATTGACTCATGTTTAAAGTGCAAACTTACAATCGGTGGGAAAATTAGTATCTAAAATATTATTAACTTAATGACCTTTACAAACAATGATCATGAATGATAACACACATAATATAGATATACATAACACGAACCTTGGAGAGAAAGGGCTGCAATTATACACAAAGGTTTGTGATATCGGTATGACGATTATCGCATAAATGTGAGGATGACTGAGACATTACCCGACCCCTTGAAAAATGTCATTAAAGCGTAAAGAGGTATGAGAGTACATGAGAAGTTAGTACCTTATATCACGTCATTACGTCATAAACTACATCGTGTGGTAATATTACACATATATAATACTGGCTATATATGATATAGGTAATATTACCATATATGTGCTCATTCCGAATATAATTTGTAAAAAAGATCGATACACATTCGGTTTGGTCCATATGTGCCCAAATAACTAATTAAATCCCATATATCATAATTTTAATGTTAGGCTATATTGTCATACACTTGTGATAAGACCGGCATATCACGACTACATCCACTGAACTGTCCATCCAGTAAGAAATTGTTAAAATGATGCAAATGATATGTTGGCCGGCTCGCTTATTAGACAAACCGCCTCGTAATTGCTGCTATAAGATCTCCTAGTTTGCACACAGGTTTACCAGTACGATGACAACAACATTTTAATGTACCATTACGCATTAGTTGTTTCCGTTATTCACAAAATAATTAGTTGCCTTTGACCTAAATTTAAATTTACTTTCATAATAATTATCCATGCTCAACAGTACATTTACTTGAACCTTCTGAAGCAAGCTTTTTCACCATTACCGTTTTGAAGATATCCAGTAATTTAGTTCAGTTTTGGGACATGATATAATGATAAATTAATAACATCATCCATACAAAAATAAACGTTTCCATCTGAAACGTCTTGATTATGCAAAAGCAGGTAGAGTTATCTGTGGATATACACTGTAAATCCCAATCTAAATGAATTATGGGGCAGATTGCAACGCTACTATACCGAAGGGAGTTAATCCAGCATTGCCACAACATCAAGATGAAAAAAATAAAATTCACAAATATTATGTTTCTCCAAACATTAATTAGTCTCACTGAATGCGCTTTCATAAATCCATTTCATTTGCCTTTTCTCCTTCCTAGGGCAATGTCTGGCAAATGTTTATGTGAATGTTGCGCACATACAACAATTTATGTACAACAAAGACATAAACGTTTGAATCCACTCATCCTTCTTCAAACATTTCACTTTCACCACGTTTGCAATACCAAAGGTCTCTTTCATTGTTAATGACATTCCAAGTTAAATAGTTTAGCTGTAAACAAAGAAACATGTTCCTCAACCATTGGTATTATTGTACCTGAGAGAGAGAGAGAGAGAGAGAGAGAGAGAGAGAGAGAGAGAGGGAGGGAGAACCCAATCTGTATAGAAATTAGTCTTATATTTTAGAAAATGATGAAACTTATGGAAAAATTCAAAAGGAATCAAACAGTTATATAAAAAAGTTGTAGAAGCAACGTACAACACATAAAAAATATTGATCACGTAACCTCGTTTGGTGTTTTTGTACGGATAGAGTTACACGGTTTGACTAAATAAGGAAAAATGCAACATTTTCATACAAAACTTAAACGGCGTTCGTTTCAAGTCCACTACTGCGTAACGTTTGCGTATACGTAGGGTTCTGCTGAAAAATTAAGTTGTTTTTGTCGTTAATAACTTTCAGAAAATCAGTGACCTTCATTTTTGTAATAAAGCATTTAATGTATCATCACACATAGACTGATTCTCTATTTAATATACCACCACATATAGGCTGGTTCTGTATTTGACAAACCACCACACATTGACTGGTTCTGTATTTGAGATACCACCACACATAGTCTGGTTCTGTATTCAATATACCACCATACATAGCCTGGTTCTGTATTTGGTATACAACCACACATAGGCTGGTTCTGTATTTAAGATACCACCACATATAGCCTGGTTCTGTAAATAGAAAATTAATAAGTTGTCTGTGACCTAAAATCAAATTTACTTTCATAGTAGTTATACATAATCAACAGTGTAGCTACTTGAAACCTCCAACAGATAGTTGTTACGCAATTACCGTTTTGAAGATGGTTTGTAATTAATTTCAATTTTGATGTACACTGATGTTATAAATTGGTAACATTTTTCATGTACAACAAACGTTTCCCTTTCAAACTTCTTGATGCATAAAAAGTACTTAGATTCCAACTTTTCACCTCATTCGAGAAACCCCTTTATGTGGTAATACACTTCTAATTTTATAGTTTATTCACTATCAGAGGTAAATGTTTCCTCGACAATTTGCATTAATGTACCTGAAGCAGAGAGAGAGAGAGAGAGAGAGAGAGAACCCACACTCAGTCCAACATTTGAGAAAATGGATGCAATGTCTGAAAAAGCCACACGAAAACAAAATATCCTTGATAAGTTGCCAAGTTACAGAAGCAAGATACGATACGTAACAAATAGTGATCACGTAAACTCGTTTATTCGTTTGTATACATCCTAGTATTGGCACTCAGTTTGACCAAATAAAGACAAATGCGATAATTTTATGCAAACTTAAGTATAAAAACTGTAGAATTTTCATCCCTAAACTTTAATAATTGCAGTCATCTATTTTCTGCTTTTTGAAGTCTAAAATATTTAGCCATAAATTTATGTGCTCGAATTTACGACATTCCGATTTTTAGGGAAAGGTGTTACTTATAGCGCTGCTGAGAAAATGAATTACACCGAATTTATTAAACTATCATATAATACCTGGGGTTTTTTAAAAATGAATTTGAGTGAAAATTGATCTTGGAAAGCGATTACAATAACAAAGGGACAAATTATTTATAACATTATAAATAAATTTAACGTAGCTAATTGACAAAACGGGTGAGAAAGTTGCTTTGGGTATATTTTATCCAGGTCATTTACAGTGGTTGTATCTATTGCAACAAGGCCAGACAAAAATTAAATTCCAGTAAACTGTAATAAACAAATATAAATAAATAAAAATCAGTCATAGTATTCATACTGAAATTTCTATTGACGGATTAGCCTGACAGTCGGAGTTTGTAATAATACTAGGATATTTTTATATATGAGAGAGAGAGAGAGAGAGAGAGAGAGAGAGAGAGAATGTTTGCGTTTCTTCTACACAACAGAGACACTTTAAGCTAGGACTTATAATCAGATATCTCTTTAACGGTCAAATTAATATTTCCGCCATGACGACCTAAAGAAGTATATTATACCCATTCAAGCACGCGTATTTACAACAGACTGAGAAGACGTTTAATATTTAAGTTTTAAGGTTCCATCTTTATTCAGAAAAGTATATACTGTCAGTTGTATTTAGTTTGCTGTTTTAAAAGGAGCAAAAGAAGTGACAATGTGCATATTTATTTGCTGCAAATTGCACAGGTTAGTTCTCGGCCCTGCATATACTGTGGACACGGTAGTGAGCCACATATGGCCTCCACTCTGTACAGGAGACGACCATGCTCAGTTCGAAAGCCGGAGGGGTCAGCCTCTGGAGCCTGGTCCACACATATATAATCCGTGGACGCCTTCTGGGTATTATGTCCCGTCATCAGAAAGCCGTGATATTCCACATGCCAGTCACCAAAACAACGATTTCTTGCAGGAAGCATAAAGGTGGAAGTCCTCAGCCTACTCCTGCAGACGGCACATGGCATGTTATGATATAAGAGTGCCTCGGCATTGGTCAGTTTGAAGAGAGTGTGATCGTGGTATTCGGCACCATATATGAATGCCAGATTCTCGAAGCCGTCTGTGTAGGTGCCCCAGATCGGCTCATGTGGAAGGCAAAGCGTGTTGACCGCAGCGCCTGCATGGTCATAATACGATCCTCCAGAGATACCTAGATGGAAAAGAAATCGATAAATATGGCGATGAATATCCTATGTACTAAATATTATCAATGTAGCTCACGAAGTATAAAGAAAATAATGGTAATCAAAGACTGGTAGATTTATTTTAAAAGACGAAATTATATTAACACCCTTAATGTCTTTTCAAGTGTAAAATATGGATAGCAGATTAGCATGATGTCATCTTAGAGAAAAGCTTGATGCGTGAAGTCTTGGTTGTATTTAACTATTGATCCCCGTTGCATACTTACTACAGATTCCAGTATTCTTACCATCGAATTACAGATTGTACTGACCTGAATAAACTATTTCTGTATCGACATCGTCTGGGCAGGTTGTTCTTCCCCACCGTGTGTATACAGCGCCACCTGTGTATATTAAAGAGAATAAATGATGGCACCAAGCAATTCTGATTGGAACTTTCTCTCTGTGACCTTAATGTGTGCAATCAATAATTACTTTTTGAATTATGCTCATTCAGGTTAAGGAAATCATCCACTCATCCCTTCTATATAAATCTTTTGAAACCCATAATGCACGTTTGGATATAGGGCTCGTATAATATCGTAACGCCGTCAACGGTATCTAATGTCAACTGTACAGACTTAGCATTCAACATACACTAATGTCATTCCATTTAATTCGATTGGAAATTTGAGAGAATATTAGATGAAGCAGGGTCCTACTTTGTAATGATCTTGAGCAGTGATCCACAACGACAAGAATGTCCGCTGTATCAGGTGTAATACTTAAAATGCATCGATGTTCTTAAATTAGTTGCAAGTGAAAAGAAAAGGGATATTCATTTACATTGTCAGTTTCTCATATTGTCTTCAAATGTTTATCAAAAGCAAATATTTTCTGTTTATAAGTGTCTGTGGCTTTTACCTTAAGATGGATTTCATGTTTAAAATAGTTTTTTAAATGCTTTTCTGACAAAGATTTTCTAAATAATGGTGAACGAAGAAGGGTATTCAGGTAACGAGTGGCATCCCCTAGCTGATTCTAGACCTTGGTATACAAGCCAGTTTGTCGATCCCAGATCCTAGGATACAAGCCAATTTACAAGAATTATGAAAAGCTTACCATATCTGATCCCAGATCTTAAGATACAAGTCAATTTACAAGTAGTCTGCTTTCATGTTTCGTATGCTCCATGCTTTGCACTCCGCTATACGCCATATTGTCACTTGATCAAAACGAATGGTCCCATATGGAGAAATCTCACTGCGCTAAAATTATTCCTTTAATATTCTGTTTGTTAGTGACACAATGTGAATTTTACTAATAGTTTCTATTTGATCTATAACAGTCGTTATCTTGTGTTTAAGCTTAACCAGCAATTCGTTCATATAATTAATTTTACAAATAGTTTTAATAGTAGGCGAAGACGAAGTAAAGATAAAGAGGTACACACAACGATAATTTGTTAATATTGCACATTGTACACAGCGTCATCTCAAATATTACTTGTCCAATCCATTCCGTTAAAAATTTTACGTCGAAATTGATATCAGGCGATGTCTGACAGCCTTAATCTTTCTAAAGATGATGATGAAAGTATCACCCCTCTTCTCCGAGGGGGTGAGGGTAAGGATTGTTTTGCAAATACTGCACATTTCACACTGCGTCATCTAAAGTATTCTAGTTGCAATACAATTCCCGATAAAGTTTACATCGATATTGATATCTCGTTCCACATGACACCTCAGAGTTTGCCAAATATTTGGATCGAAATGCCAACCCTCTTCCACGAATGTGACGATAGTTGGTCCAATTTGGTACATACCGACAGCATCATATACAAATTTCCATTTTTGCAATGGATTTCTTGATATCTTTTACGTCAAAATTGTTGTAAGGCGATATATGACAGTCTTTATGTGCAAAAGATTAAGACCGCTCTCTTCTATCAAGGCGGAGGTGGGGTGGGCGGCGCGTGTGGGGGTTGCGTAAGGTGACGATATTGCAAACTTGCGACTGCAGCATCTAAACGTTCCTTTACAGTCTCCTTATTAATCAATTGTTTACGTTGATATTGATATACCGTTCTACATGACAGCCTGGATTTTGTCAAAGATTAATCATGATACCGCTATGAATTCTTTGATGTGGGGAATACTTTTTGTTGAAGGAAAAGGCAGTTATTTAAAAAAAAAGTACGTGCTTTGTGATGAAAGTACTTGATGCAGCTGATTCTGTTTTGAATTTTATCCGTTTGGAAATAGAAACAGATTAAAGCATGTCTTTATCTTACATAAAAAATAAGAATTGATATAGACCCACGCGGTTTAAAAAGAAATGATTGAGAAATGAATAGTGGGGAGCAGCTGGAAGGGCACTGAGGTAAAGGGGAGAGCATCCATTTGTTTCTTTGCAACTGGAGCACTGATTAAAACCCAAACACCGGCCTTCTATTATGTGCTGTGCTGGGAACTTGGACTGAGGCGGAGTAATGGAATGAGAAGTCCGATTATTACTGTATCGTTCAAAATGTATCATCCGTAACATCTTTACATACACGGATATTTTGTGTTTACGTCGACATTTAAAAACGTTCTTGCTTCAAGCATTAAAGAAAACTCCATGTACATGCCAAAGTTTGATCAAATCTTCATGGTATTAAGTTATATAAATATTGTTTTGCAATGGAACTTAAAATGTACTAATATTGTATGCATAATTAATGTCAGCAGCATTAGATGGGTCAATCATTTTAAATAAGAGGATGTTTTCATTAATACATACATACATACATACATACATACATACATACATATATATATATATATATATATAGTATGTGCGGTGTATCAATGATATACCACGAGATGTATAAATGTTTCATTAAAAGGAAACGAGGCTTGCCGAGTTTCCTTTTAATGAAAAATTTATACAACGAGTGGTATATCATTGATACAGCGTACATGCTGTACATATATTTTATTTATATCACATGCAAATACATATATTTGTCCTTTGAACGGAGTTCAGATTTACTACAGGCAGCTGTGTATTGACCTAGTGAATGAACTCCTCATATCCCCGAGTGTGTCCGCTGCAAAATGTAGTTCTATGTCTTTTGTGGCTATTTACAATCACCTTTGCATATTGGTAAGTTGATTGTTTTCTTTTCTAGCTTCTATTTTTCTTCACATTGATTAAATCAATATAATACACAGTTATTATTTAACGTGAAAGATGGTTTTATTAATAAAAGAAGAGCACTACTGTTTCGAATATGTAATTAAATTGCTTGTGTGTTAATTTTAAAATTCTTTTTCATTTTAATTTTGTTTCATTACATTTTATTGTAATGATTTTTTTTTTCACGGGATTCGATATTTTTTTCAGTAAATTCAGTTTGTTTAGAACGTAAAACGTATTACATTAGCACTATTTTTAGCTCACTTTGGTTCATAGAGTTTGTAAACATCGAGTGATAACGATTGGCTATTTCCAAGGTCATTTCGGCCCGCATGTTAGCTGGATTGTAAACAGCCTTTCTTTTTTATATATTTTCAGTGTGAAAATTTGGTTTTTAGGTAGGGCTGTTCTTGCCTACGTGACAAATTTCATCTTTTTTATTGCGTTGTTCAAGTGTTAAGAGACAACATGACCCATCACGCGGGAATGGGGTGATATTTTAGTTGAGTTAAATACTCATGCCGAGAGCTTTCCAGCCAGTCGTATTCTTAACCCCTTGAAGGTACAAGGTGTTTTATATTGTTGATGCCGGCTTGTTCTGAAGTTTTTCTATTATTTGGATTTAATAATTTATTCTCTGGAAAACTGAACAAGAGTACTTTTTTATAAAAGGTTGTGGGACAAAGAAATTCAGTGGAAATTTATTCTGGACTTTAACGGAAGCATTACAAACTGTGATTCAATCGAGGATCTTTACTATCAGTACAGACATCATCTGACGTCATCGCCTCCATATTGGAATTTCATCGAGATTCGAACCCGGATTCTATTAGAACTGTTTAGTGATAGGACTTATATTTTTTCAATCGTAGGATTAAATTTTGAATTATATTCACAAACCGTAAGTCCTATTTCCAATTTTTACATTGTTTTCTAGGGAAATAATTTATTTTGTTAAAATTTACAAAGCTTGTTGGCTTCACTCTTTTCTCTTGTCATTTTTGTACGAGCCTACACGTAGCACTACAGACACTTGGTTAGCTACGCCATTCACATGAACGCTAAGCCATTCACCTACCGGCTCATGAAAATTAATGTGGAATAGAAACTAAACGAAATGACGAACCAACAAGAGGTAATTAAAATATTGTAATGTATTTACAGTTGATCTAAGTCATTATTCTGCTTTAGCAACAGCACAACCGACCATAAACTCTCTCTGTCTCTCTGTCTCTCTCTCTCTCTCTCTCCCTGGTCGGTTTGACTTTAAAACTCTCTCTCTCTCTCTCCCTCTCTCTCTCTCTCTCTCTCTCTCTCTCTCTCTCTCTCTCTCTCTCTCTCTCTCTCTCTCTCTCTCTCTCACACACACACACACACACACACACCCACCCACACCCACACCCCCTTTGGTCGGTTTGACTTAACTTTTACCATCATTCATAAGTCCAGAGATATCGTGGGATGACACAAACGAAAATCCTCTACGTTCGTCATTTCATAGATATTGGCCCGTGTCTTGCTACGATGGTCGAGAGAGAGAGAGAGAGAGAGAGAGAGAGAGAGAGAGCCCTTTGGACATTTTCATATTTAATTAATAATAATCGATTTTAGAACATTAGAGTATGTTTAAGAAACAACAACAAACATAACATTAAATACATCACAGTATGTGTACCACGTAATCGAGGAATTTACTGTATAATAGCGACCTTGTTTGAAACTTTGTATCATTGTATCTTTGTATAATTTGTATCATTGATAAACACTATAGTGCACACGTATCGTTACGACGAACCATATTTTTGTAGGTTACTTGGTGTAATTTCTATTTCAAGGTTTCAATCCAGCCCAAATTCATTTTCTCTCTCACTCCACATTTCTGCATAGTTTGTCCGTTATGCATAAGAGTGGAGGGGGGAATAGAAATCAGAAAGGATTGTGATGAAAATGTATACCATTTAGAAAAGAGGATGATTAATACTTTTTATGTTATTTTCATACGTCACTAATGATTAATATGTGGAAATTCATCATTGATCTAGAATCAACTGCAGACGGTCGCTAGAATGTTTATATATGCGTATTATTGCGCCATGGGCGGATCACAATTTGATATACCAATAGTATTGGTATATCAAATTGCTTTATATCAACACTTTAAATGCATATTATTTGTTAATGTATGTGGTATATATATATATATATATATATATATATATATATATATATATATATATATATATATATATATATATATATTAATGAAAGCATCCTTGTGATACCTAGTGACAATACAATAGATTGTTTCCTGAATAATTTTAATTTTTATTTAGAGAATGGAGTGTCATCCTAGTTTCCAAATCTATTATAAAAGGTCAAGGTCATCGCCAGCAGAAGAGATTCCAGTGTAGACAGAGAAGCACAGACAAACATATCTTATTCTCAATTAGCATTTACATTAGCAGTTAGCAACATTCTTAACTGATTCATTTTGTCAAAGTTTGAACGTCCTTCTTCAAAGATTACCTTCAAGTCCTTGTTTAAGAAGTTCATTTTGTGTTGATACACACTTTTGTCTCCAATCTCGTATAGAAGTGAAGCAGATTTTCTAAGTTTCAATTTTTTTTAATTCACATGGTGTTTACATGTGTAACGCATCAGTAAGATATGTGAATTAATAAGTACTAACTAAATCCAATTGTTGCTAACTATTTATGCATGTGTAAATTACCCATAGTAATTCTCGAACTTCGCTATTTTGAAGTATGCAATATGTACCCTTGTTAATATTACACTGGATTCTCTCTGTAACATGATAATTTATGGAAACATAAAAGGTATAGACTATTATTATAATGGGGTACTTTTAAGAGAAATCAAAACAAAATTGCTCTGTATTACGGTAATCGTGATCATTCCAGTCATACATACATCAGACGCAGTGTCAGGCCCGACCCTAGGATGTGCGGGGCCCAAGGTAGCAGGCGATGAGCGCGGGGCCCCAAGCAAAAAAAAAAAAAATATTGCGGAGTAGCGCGAGGCCCAAGGCAGTTGCCTCGTTCGCCTCGTCCATGGGCCGGGCCTGCACAGTGTGACACATACAAGTATTATATTACTAGTCCGAGTTTCCTTTGACCCTTGCCACCCCATTTTTTGATATTTGGACATTTATGTTGGGGTGTAGGAGTTTCCTCTGACCCTTGCCACCCCATTTTTGATATTTGGATATTTATGTTGGGGTGTAGGAGTTTCCTCTGACCCTTGCTACCCCATCTTTGATATTTGGACATTTATGTTGGGGTGTAGGAGTTTCCTCTGACCCTTGCCACCCCATTTTTGAAATTTGAACATTGATGTTGGGATGTAGGGCCAGAGTCCACGAGACGAAAGTACGTAGCTGACAAAATTTGACCTGGATCTCGCCATTTGCTTTCCGAGTCACATGACTATACAAATAGTCACATGACCTTGCAACCTATATGTCAATGACATCAGAGGTCAAATAGTCACGTGATATCGACAATAAACAAATTTCCAAAGTTGTTGTACACAGAATCTGGAAATATTATATAAAAGTCACCTAATGTTTGTAGAAACATATAATGCACACTTAATTCTCAACATATTTATTCTGCGAACAACGACCAGAAACATGTCGGTATCGCAGCAGAGCGGAGAAAACCATTTTCAGCAAGTACCGAACACGTGTCAGCGATGTTTTTGTTGGTATCACGTGACTACCGCATTGACATGTGCTCTCTGCTTAGCGAACCTGGTTTTCTTCAAGTTGCTGCAACATTGACAGATTTCAGGTCGTTGTTTTCAGAATAAATATTTTGAGAAGTTTGTGTTCTTTCATTTTTCTATGAAGATTACGTGACTTTCATTTATATGTTCGATTTTATTTCCTACAGCAACACTAGAAATGGTTTATTGTTGATATCACGTGACTATATGACCTCTAGTGTCATTGACATGTAGGTTGCGAGATTTGTATAGTCATGTGACTCGTAATGCAAATAGCGAGATCCAGGTCAAATTTCAGCAACGATGTACTTTCGTCTCGTCTGTCAGGGGATTAAAGACATGACGAATGCTATGCTCGCGATTTTTGAGAGAATAAATCATATTCCTGTCAATATCATGCAGGTATATCTCAATGAAAAGTCGGATATAAAGCGACTACCCTATGCCGACACCAAATGGTGTCGGCGAATTCCAACTTTTCGATAGGCAGGGGACTCTGACTCTACACCCCAACATAGATGTCCAAATATCAAAAATGGGTTGGCATGGGTCAGAGGAAACTCGGGCTACTATATTACAATACTTCTGTATTGTTTTAATATTCAGATACAAAATGACATAAAAGCAGACATTTGACTTATAATCCAAAAGCTAATCCCGTACTATTTTCATTGCGCGCTCTTTCTATACGTCATCTTAGTTGTTACAAAAATATATCTTTGCCGAGATGTCCTTATGTTGTTATGCAATTAACAGCATATATTTCTTTAAGGGGTGAGGAATATCTGAAAATATGGTCCTTATTTTTTAGAAAACAATAGTTAAGAAATGCTCCTATTACAAAGTAGCATAAGATATTGAATTGCTCATAACTCTTTATTTTTCAAAATCCTTGCTACTAAAACGTGTTTCCTGATATTGTATGTGTCTCAGATTTATTCGACATGTACCAACACCTTCTTACAGTTTATTTCAAACATTATAGCTTCCAGCGGTTTATTTATTGCAGTTCCCAGACCAGAGTAGATCAAACAAGAAATGGAACAAAGAGAAGCTGGCGATGATAAAGTTTGTGGAGGAACATGAGATAGCATCAGGTAATGATAATTCCGAATGAGTGTGATCACAACATTTTTTAGACTACTGGCCTTACGAACTCAGGTTACCTTTAGCAACGTATGTTCCGTAACACAAATATCTTTTGATCTTTACGCGTTAAGCTCCATGTCCCTTAATGCTACCCTCCACACCCTCTGGATCAATATATCTGAACTGAATTTGTCCCGTTAACTAGCTTCACTTTACAACCTCCACAGTATTAATCAGTCTGAAATTCGTACCCTCATCTTTTTAGGTACGAATATTACCACTGAGGACATTGATACGCTTGATAGCAATGACGATGTGGGTCGGACCATTAGATATTTATACCATGATAGATATATATGATACACATTGTGATTTTAAAATATTTCATTAATGATCTTTGATTAGGAAATATCAGTTTTTATTGTCAACTTGGTTTATAAAACTTCACAATTAGACCTTGTTTCCATTGTGGTTTTTTTATTTTTCCTTTTATTTATTTTTTTTATTTTTTTTTTTATTTTTTATTTTTTTTATTTTTTTTAGGTAGATGAGTTTCTAAACGCTAAATGCCTTATAATAGATGATGTATCTTTTTAGATACGGCAAACAAAGTATGATTCATTGCTAGATCATTAAGAATCCAAAGCTTTGGAGTTCAAATAAACTGATGGTGACATAACCACATTTAATATTAGCTTTTACCTTTGAAGCTCAGGTCAGTCAAATTAATAATGTTGAAGGCATATGTGCCATGATGAGTGTTGACATTTAGAGCTAATTTAGGTAATTATTTAATATTGTCCAATAAATTTATTTATTGGTACATGCTAATTCATGAAAGCCATGGCCACACTATCAGAGTCAGGTATTGGCATCTAGTCTCATTCTCATGCAGTCTGCTCTCAACTTAATATTGCTTTCAGCCATTTCATTTGATGTAGTTATTTGTGTTCAAGAATTAATGATTGGTAAAGCCTGATAAATGTCTATGTGATTCAAATACGGCTTGCAATATCAGTAACTTAGTTGACATGACAGAAAGTACACAGTGCTAAACACAACATGACTGATTAATTCAAAATAGTTTTAATACATCTGATTCGCTCGTCATGATAAAGAAACAACACCTGTCAAGTCAGTCATGCATAAGTGAGCAATGTGTCCATCAGGAATTTTTATGTTTGCTATTTGCATACAAATTTTGACCTTTAAACTTCATTGGTGTGTTTATATTGAGGAAAAACGTTTTGAAGAAAGTTACAATGATCTACATAACATAATTAGATTGGATTATTTTGTTTCTGCATTTAACTCTACGTTGTTATGTAGTCAAATAGCTTGGTTTGAAATTCTTTACGGAATTCGAATTTTTTAATATGTTCAGGGGCTTCGTGCAGATCAGAGTATGCCAGGGTGAAATGCTTGCTCCCTTCTGCATGTTTGGCCAGTGATGAATGCACCACTATTAATCATGCATCCAACAGCTCAACCAAAAATGAAGTATAGACTCAGTAAAATCCCTTTTATACTTAATCAGTATCTCCACACACACATAACTAACCTTACTGGTCCTGGATACGGTATACATTTTGTTACATGTATATTACTTGCTTAAGACATTATCAGGTTGATCCAGTATAAGACTTATGCTTTAGAGCTGGCATTTTATTATGAAATGAAATCTGGATACGTATCATTAATTGATCGACAAATTTGGATATAAACTGAAATATTTTACACTCAGTGGTAGTCTATGTATTACAGTACTGCTCGAAATTAAAGAGGATTGTTCTTCGACCATGATTTAATTTTGTTTCAACAGATAATATCTTACATGCATTGCTGGGTACAATCAGTCCGGAGAGATGACTTCATATAAGTTGCTACACCTCAGTGGCAGAAGATCACTGAACGCAGTGGAAGACCTAAACTTTCTTCATAGCCAAGGTACTTCTGTCGAGGTGAACCTCACAACGCACTTTATTGTAACTACTAACACATGCAGTCCTTCAGCATGTTTTGTGTTTTATTTAATCATTACATCACATTTCTTTTTCAGGGGATCTGAAAGCGAGTGGAGTTATCTTTCTGTACATGATAAATTACCAACATCAAAGCGTGAGGTGGAAATATGAGCTACCAAATTATCAGATACAAGATAATGATCATTTGATGATGAAACAGTTTCCAATAGTGCAGCAGTGCTGTATGTTGCTCTATGTAGTCCTACGGAAACATTTGCAGAGACTGTATTAAAAACAGAGACTCACCCATAAAAGTTGTAAATATGTTATTCATTTTGGAAGTTGAGAAAGGCATATTCAAACTGTATAACTTATGTACAACATGTGACTTGACTACCATTTCATGTAATCATGCACAGAACATTTTCTTTGTAAACTCATATGACGTGACATATAACCAACAAGTAAACTTGGCATTATTCGGCACATTAGGTTATTTCTGCCTAAATTAGAGCTTGTGTACTCACTACTTCGGAGCAATAGATTTATAGAATTGTCACTTGTACCGAAGAGAAAATATATCGCTATGAAAAATGAACAGACTCATGAAAAAGTCTAAATTTTTCTCTTTTGTTGAACCGCTCCGGTGTCCTAGTGGTTAGAGCGTCCGCCTCAAATGTGGGAAGTCACGGGTTCGAGCCGTGGTCGAGCCTAACCAAAGACTTATCAAATGGTGCTAACAGCTGCCTCACTAGACGCTCAGCATTAAGACGTTAGTGCTAGGATTGGTCGGCCTTGTGACAGGGTGGGACATCGTGCTACTTGCCTGTGGCTTGATGGCCCAGTGCTAGACATCGCTATGAACTGCCACACTATAGACATCGTGGCGATATGACTGAAGTATTGTTAAAGCTATGTTAGAAATTTAAATCTCTCTCTCTCTCTCTCTCTCTCTCTCTCTCTCTCTCTCTCTCTCTCTCTCTCGTTGAAGTTTTGTTCCCATCGAGATGTCCCAACGTTTAAACTTCTTTACAGTGAATGGCAAATTATCTGAATTTTCTTGTATGAGACCAATTTGAACATGGAAACTAACACTCAGCATATTATTTAGTCAAAATGCTGAATTATAATTCTGTTTTCAGGAGATGTTATTCTTTTTTGCATGTGTCATTGAACTTCTGTTCATATTTCTTTAAAGTTATGTCAGAGGGTACTTCTAATTTTAAACCAGCTAAAAACAAACACTGAATTCTCATCCGTTTGAACTAGGTCATAACCTAGAAGTCAGAAGCTGTTACCAATATTTCAACAAGTAGGGAAAACTGTTCAATTGACACAATTGACGTTTATCATAAAATTCTGGTGACACAGTTACTGACTTTGATGCTTTTATTCGCCTGCATTTATTTACAACATGATTGCTGCTGTTTTACTCGAATATTTATACTTTCATTTTGATATTTTCGCATGTTATTATATTATTAGAATTTAGCATTTGTTTTTCTTACATAGTTCAAATGATTTTTGCTTTGGTACTTTTCCCAAGTTTGGTGTTTGGATAGGCAAGATTTGGTGCCATAATAAGCGCAGAATAGTACAACACGAAGAATTTCGCTTTGCCAGGGGACCCCAAAATTAGCATCCCACAGAAAAACAATCGTTGTGTATTATGGAAGTCTTATTTAACGGAAAACATAATTTTTGTTATATTGCCCTATTTCAAATGCCATTATGAAAATGTGTGAGTTTCTGTATTCGGAATTCTTTCCAAAATTCCAGTTTGAAGGCACTAACTCTACATGATTTCAATCTTAAGTGTTTGTAACACCCAATTCTTGACAAGTCTGTTGCACATATGGACACATGTTTGCTCATTACAATAATCACTTACAAAAATCGGTTTGCAAATCTTTGAATCAAAAATACCGTCAGTGACATTTTGTCGCGAAATAAAGCACGTGCAAATATTCAGCGGGAAAATGCAAGCGAAGTCACGCATGCTCATAGACTACTTGCCCTGCAATTTGCTTGTTCAACATGACTCAGGTGTACAATAGATTTGTCCAGTCCCACATATTCTTTTGACTGCATTCCTCTTGAAATGTTCGTTACTGGTGCTGCACTTTTATGCTGCATAATATTGTCTCATAAATTAATATCACTGAAATGAGCGTTTAAGAACCGTTTCATCTGTCCAACAATTCTTGCCTATTTATCATTCTTTTTCAGATTTTCAAAGGAAAACATTTAAAGGAGGTGCTCATATTCAGAGACAAGACAAGAACAGCTATAATAAACTTTTATTATGCCATGTTGTTTAGTTTCTTGAGGAAAATAAAAGTCAGACCAAATTCTAGTTATATGTACTACTTAATTTGAAAGTTACCAATTGCATTTTCCAGTTAA
>JAECUM010016799.1:0-13949 GCA_016617855.1 Megalonaias nervosa
ATATATATATATAGTCATCACACAGTTGCTGAGAACGTAGCTACAAAAGAACCGAAAAATAAACCAATCATACGCAATAAATCTTTTATCAGCAACACAAAACATAGGTGAAAAATAACATTCATCATGTAGTAATGAAAGTTAAAGAATAATTCTGTAGAAATAGCAAGCATGCTTATCTATTCCCTTGTGTCATATTTGCTAGTAGCATCTGAGGTTCGTGCATGGAGCTAGACAAAACAATATTATCGAGCAGAACCACCAATTACCAATAATGACTCTAATACATATTATTCCTATCGAAATATAAAGTTGTTGGAGGAATTAAGTAGCGTCAATACGCAGATTTGGAAGTGCAAAGTTGCAAGGATAGTTTTTCAGAGAGCTCAGTTGGAAGACTTTTGAAATTCAAGACGTCAAACTGTAAATCTAGAAATATGTTTATGAATGATGAAGGCGCAAATCTGCTGTGGTGCCAATATAAGACGTTTTCTTGTATGAGCTTGTCAAGGGAAGTACACGTCTGATAATAACGTGGAAAGAAGCGATACCGACGCCGAGACAATCTACAAAACAAAGTGTTAAATGATATTAGATGATGGCAGATGACCTCCATTGCCATCCTAATTTTACAGTCGTCGCCATAAACAGCGAGAATAATAGAACTACGGATGTTGATAATATTTTTAATCTTAATATGATACGAATGCAAAATTAGAGTGTTTTTGCAGGTTAGAAACGAAAATTATTACTGACAGAAAGAAGTCTCATTTTCAAATAAAGAACTACACACACGCGTTTATGGTGGAGCCATTATGACTAACTGGAAAAAAATGAAAAGGAGAATATTTTAGTTCCAACGAGAAGCTTGGAATTGTCATGAACAGTGGCTTTATTAAGATTGTATTGTATGTATGTATGAATCTATGTATGTAGGTATGTAGGTAGGTAGGTAGGTAGATAGTTATGTATGTATGTATGTATGTATGTATGTATGTATGTATGTATGTATGTCTTTGATATACGTTTTCTAGTTTTTAATTTAATTTCACCTTTCATGCGTCCCAATGGTGATACGGTGATACTTATGACAACATACTTATTCAAATATCCAAAACCAAACTTATCACGCGCTAATACACTAAGCGCATAAACTGGTAGCATTGGAATGCTTTACAAATCAATAACTCACCCTGGCAGTAGTTATATGATGCTCGTGGGAGCCATAGCATAATTATAAACCAGCAAATAGAGTACCATATATCAACAGGACATATATGAACACTGAATTATTTTTTTTAGGCTGTTCTGGGAATAAAGGAAAAATGTAGTAGTGAAAACATCTTTAGACGCCATCCTGCACACATACAA
This sequence comes from Megalonaias nervosa, assembly GCA_016617855.1. Classification (NCBI taxonomy): domain Eukaryota; kingdom Metazoa; phylum Mollusca; class Bivalvia; order Unionida; family Unionidae; genus Megalonaias; species Megalonaias nervosa. The sequence goes on from JAECUM010016799.1 coordinate 1,372, forward strand.
TCCATCACCTGCTTATTATGACAAACCAGCACATACTATATTATTGCCCGATTTTGTTATATACAATAAAGCTCACAGCCGACTACCTTGCACGACTGACAATTTCTTTTGAAGCATTATTCAGAACAATGTACCAAACGCCACACAGTAACCATTACTAGAGAAAAACTCATGTACACGGAGGTGGGATATATACAATATATACATTCCATGAGTTTGCTTGACCATACCTCAGAAATAAATGCTTACAATGTTAGATATATTATAATTGTTTACATGCTGTTTTGCACCCTTTCCCAAGTGTCTAAGCAATTGGTTTCATATTTTGTTACCTGTGCACAGTTTTACCATATTCATTATAATCAGCAAAACTACTATAAAGCTTGCTTAAATGGAAAATTGTGAAATTGTCGCAGCAAAATGAAAATCACAAAACATATTCATATGATGATGAAGTCCTAAAGATGCTGTGGTTCCAATACAAAAGGTATTTTTTTTTTTAAAGTGGAACAAAGCGATTCAGACACCGACGCAATTTGCAATTTGCAAAACATTTATCACATAGCAGGAAAAGATAGTACATGACAATCAATAAAGTCATAAACAGCATCTTCACCGAAAATAATGCACAAATGTCATTTACACAAGTATGCATTCTTTTGTTTAGAATCTTCCTTACGTTGTCAATTGCGAAACACCGGCAAATGTCGAAATAATGTACCTTTACAGCTATACGTCCCATTAATTGCATAGAAATGATTCTAACGTCAATCATACTCAATGTTTCTATCCTGCGTAAGCGAAAATGACTGTGCCTCATGGTCTGCATATACTGTGGTATATGCACTTGACCCTCCTCATACTCAAGCAACGTTCGCACATTTTGATTCGTTTTTACTTGTATCCGTTGGTATGAAGGGTTTAGTAATATCTATAAAGTCGAACTTGAATCAGCTCTAATAAAATCAGATGTTCTCCAAATACATACAGACAAAAGTCTCCTTTCTGCTCACTCAGCTTTTCCTGAATCACCTATTTCATTAATTGGTCAATGTGATACGTTGGGCAGAATTTCATCTCACTGCAATAAATTTTCCTTTTGAAAAATATTATTTGTTCTTTTCACAGAACAGAAACCACTACAGTAAACATTATATATGTCCTTGCTGGTGAGGTTACTGGTGAACATAAACATTTGCGAGCCAAAACAACTGATGATAGTTTATGCTCAGAAATTCCTGGTAAGTCATAGTTTGTCACCTGCATATCTTTCCATTTTAAAATAGTTTGTATTCGCTTCCACACGGTGTAAAAGACTTAATTTCCAACCATGGAGACAAAATAAAATGAAAGAGGATCTTAAACCAGTGCAAAACTGGAATATTTGAATCAGGCTATTCACATTTTCAGAGATCTTAAAATTGGTTATGGAGTGCTACATACAAATTTGATTAGTAGGAATAACACTTCTTGTAAATTAGGCTTGATATGGATTAAAATTTTTATATAATGCGAGACGAGGATTTGATCAACTTAAATGTGCATTATACATAAGACGTTTAAGGCAAGCGCATAAATAGGAGGACGATTGACATAAGCCATGCTTTATATTATTAGGTACGTTTAGCACTGACAAATCCAGGTAAAGACTTCGGAACTCGCACACCATAACGATATTTTACTGCACGCTGTTGTTTCAAGAAGTTGGTTTATGAAGTTCATATGCTAAATAAGAATAGTGAACTATCAGGTATCATTTATGTAATTGAAGATATTTCGTGTCTGCGAAGTGCGAGGTACATGAGTTATGTATGCGGAGCCTAGATATAATGTATAAATCAGCATGTGAGAGCATGTACAAGTACAGATATTGAGGATAAATATATTTTATTTCAGAACTGTGGTACCACGTCATCCATCTGTCATAGAGATTTGAGAACAAGAATGTCACTTATTCTTTACATCAGGATGTCCTTGGGGAAATTTTAAATTCAAACATTGAGCCAATAGATGGTTTCGATAAACGCAGTGTGAATTAGTTCCTCTAAAAATCTACGTCATGTCCTCCGACAGCTATGTCTCTTCTTTTCGTTCCCATTCTTCCTTGTGTTGATAGCATTTGCATCACGTTGCTTTGGTCCTCTTCTTGTTTCTGAAGCAGACGCCAAACCCTTCTAATTAGTCGAATAAATTATTGGAAATTTAATTTCCTCGTTCTTGGATATCGCGCACATCAGAAAATATAATTTGGTTTCTAGTCTGTTTAGTTAGACTGTCACTTCAAAACTATCTTTATTTAAGGGTTGTACGTTCTCTCAAGAGTGATATAGTGAAGACGAATATCCATGTTTTCTTCTCTTCGATGAGTGTTCAAATTTGTATTCACTTTTGATGTCTTTCCAAGGTCTATATCGCTGTGCACAGCACGCGCCTGCTTCTTAAAATTATATTTGTTTCGAGTCTTATGGGGACGATATTGGCATTTGAAACGGATATATTCATATAGGGGTAATTGTCCACATTATTATTGAACGCTTACTTAATACTATAAGATGAACTATAAGTGATTTTCCTGCTTAGATGCATACCTACTTTCTCACTGTCTTCTTAAGTCATGATAATAAAGGGATGGAAAAATGTCTGTTATATAATAAACACCATGGAATACGAACGTTGAGATAGTTGCAACTTTGGATGAGACAGGTAAAAACTAGTTATTGATGAGGATACAATATCAATTTGATTCCACAGTTAGTAACCACAAATTTCCCAAAGTACCCTTACAAACGTCCAGAAGTCTTGCGGATTAACGGGCGCCATCGTCCGGACGACATGCACGAGATGGACGACATCGTTAGGACATATCCGGATATGTTTTGTTGAGAAACTACGTTTTTAATTTAGATCATAGTCGTGTTATATTTAATTTATGTGTTTGAAGTAATCGTTATTTGTGTCAAGATAACGAGAAAATGTATTAACAATTATTATTATGCATGATATTTGCGCTGTTTAGTTACAATATAAAAACAGTACCAAGAACACTACTTGCATTAACTTTACAATTGTTCTTTGTAGTCAAGCAGTCAGGAGAGGACAGTGATCACGGGTAAGATTGATAACTGCAAATATTATCGCTTTCCACTTGGAGTTTAGTATTATTTCTTGCCAAACAGAAAATATATAGTTGCCCATTTGAGGGTATGTAATTAGAGTAGTATACATTTTAATTATTCTAGAAAAACCAAATTACTCAGTTTAGCAGTTATAAGTTCGACCATAATAGGGGCTTCACCTCATTTTGTTTAACTTAATAACCGACCACAAAACAGATATACATTTTACATGTATACAACTATAATGATTACTCGATCTGTCAGACTCAAGGTTATTATTTAGAAAAAATACATATTAATAGCCCAGCCTTACCAAGATAACTGGGTTTTCAGCAAAGGACATAGAAGCACACAAAAGTGAAACAGTAAGAGGCAATACCAATTTGACTACTTCTTGCACATGCTAAATAATATCTCAAATCTACGATGTGAAAAAATTCAAGTCTATTAGAGTAGGATAGAAAATACTGAATGAGTTTAAAGCTAAATCAAGATAGATAATATATATTTGTTTACTGGCCTGTATTGCACAAAGTGTGGCAAAAGCTAATTGTATCGAATAATAATATTCAAGATAATTCAATTGTTAACTAGTATTATAACCTTCATGGAAATAATCACGTGCCTAGGGAAAAGATGCAGGTTTCGAAATTGCTACCACAAATGATAACATTGAAATGTGCAGCTCAAGATAGCATTGATGAAGCAGTGCATTATATAGGAAGATAATTTCCTTTTTATGTGGGTAAATATACAGATTGCTTTATGGGTACATTTTCAGTACAATTTGGAGTTCTAGTTACCTTTATACAGCAAATATAAAATGATACGACAAAAAAAAGCTAAGTATGGAACAGCACGTAGTGATTCAGCATACCAAACAACTGTTGTTAATCCAACCAAAGAATAATAAATTTTATATAACGTCGAGGAAAAGAAAAATTATTACATTTCAAAGAATTGATTAAACGTAACACAATGCTGCAAATGAAAGCACATTTTTACGAAGTCGTTCTGTTCAGAACGCCGAAATACAACATGTATTCTCCAGAGATTTTTTTTGTTTACAAAACCGACACAATCAGCAGTTTTATGACATATTTGCTATGATCCTGGAACTCCATCCACTTGTATAAAAATAAAAAAAAACATGTGGCAAAAGATAGAGAAAGACCGAACAATGATATAAAATAAGTTGAATTTAAAGAGTGGTTAACTACACAGGCTTTGAGCACGTTGCACAAGAAACGATTCTCCCCTAAAATGTTTATGTAAGTCGCGTGGATGTCCAGTCAGAGGTATAGTTGGCTTGTAGGGATATGAACAGGAATGCATGCAAACGCATTTTAACAGTAGCATTGTCTGCACATATGCTTGGTTAGAAAAACCATCCATCAAAAACTGAGATTTACAGCACTATGACGTAAAAAATGATTTTAAAAAAAGAACACCTAACAATATATAGAGTGGTGAATGAAACACGTTTTGCAACAAGAACCTTGATTTGCAAAACAGGAAAATTACTTTACAGAAAACTATAGCTTGTAATAGTTTGGATCAAAATAAAACGAGAAAATTATGTTGACTTTTTACCGACTGTAAGTAGTGTAGAAAATTTAACCTCTGACCCATTGGTAGGAAGGAGGAAGTAGAAGGGTCAACCGAATGTGATATGTTTATAATGATTGAACCTAAAAACATAACTTCTATCTCCGTGCTCGATAATGCCATTTTGTGAGTAAAGCCATTCTCATGTACATCTAAATAGTTGTTATAACAGTAAGACCATAGAACACATGATTTAATCCAATACACAGCAACATAAAATGTGTGGGTGTAACAACTGTTGATGGAATCACGTAGTGACCCTGTGTTACCATGTTCCCGTAGAGATGTGATGTTAATTTTCAGCGTATGCAGCTTGCGAACAATCAATGCTATCATGCTGACGTTCTCTGTCTTTTTCGTTTTTTCTGGGAACACTTCTTCTTTCTCCTTATTGAGAATAACCCCAAAAGTCCAAGTACCAAATGAGGCAGGTAGACAGATGCTAGTCATTTCAATACTGGCTGAGCGCTTCCCTGCAATGGCGGGAAATAACTTTTGTAAGATACAAAGTTACTTCCCATCTTTAGAGGTAACGCGTAACGCCAATTGAGCTACATATGTAACCCATAAACTGCTGCCTCTTGTGTTCTTCCAATGCTGGCAAGAACAAATATGAAGTGCATACTCTGGGCAAAAATAATATAAACGCTAAAACTTACCCTGCATCTGGTACCGCAACCCCACCCCTATACCTCGCAGACTGAGTCCAGAAACAAATGCAGATGTCAATACGCATGGATCCGCATGGTTACAGTAGTTGCCCTAGGGTGCCTAATTGGACACCAGTCCAGGTTTTCAGTCAGGGTTAGCTCTCTTAGCCTTTGGATCTCCCGAACATAAACCTCAAGGTAGTGGGTGTTATTTAATCCATGTTTTTTTTTAGCTGTTTGAATGAGGCCAGAGCTTGACCACAAGCTGTTGAGCCTGCACGTCTCGTCTCTGGTCTCGAAGCTCCAAGACTCCAGCTGGACATCACGAGGCTTCAAGGGTCCCGTTTCTACTGGTGCCTCGACGATGCATGGCGGAGGTCTTTTCTATGTAGAGATTATGAACTGGCAGGAGAATCATACATAATCGGCTGTCTTTTTGAGATAGCATATCTAGCGGAAGTATCTGAAGCTACCACATAAGGTACTTTGCAAAAGACTTGTGACCGGCCACTAAGTAAGATTGCTTAAAAAGGATACCGCCGATGAAATAACACCTGAATCGTTTGTAGATGCAAGACAGATTTCATTACAAACACCATTTGTGGCATTCTTCAGATGTGCAAAATTCCTTGTAAAGGTTTCTTCGTAGCTCAGGCTGATAATTCGTTTTGTTGATTTTACTGGTTACTACATACATACATACATACACACATACATACATACATACATACATACATACATACATGCATACATACATACATTCTCATTGAACGATTTGAAGTAAATTGCAAACAACGTTGCACAAGTTTTATTGCCAGCTATTCTTAACAAAACAATTCAGCATTTATGTGTACCCTTGTTGACTGTATAACCTGTTGTCTTATTCACGCACCCTACCCTCCGTTTTCTTTAAAGTCTGCTTTTGTGTCCATGCTGTCATAAATCATACCTGTCATTGTATATAATGGCTGAAGGACCGTGTGCACACTCACCAACTGTTCTAGAAACTCATTGATAACTAAAAAAAGCAATCACGCTAATCTATACCTATTATAGTATGAATCGCTTCATTTTCTGTAAGTTTCATATTTTCCTTTTAGTTGTGACTATGATCGTATAGCGAATCTCCATTCTGTCTCATAACATCAAGCGCAAAAACTTGTTTCCATGCATTTTCTTCTGTTACGGTATTTAGATTTGTGGGAACAACTGTCCGTCATGTTTCCGACTACTCAAATTTGTTCTACCTGCACTTTCTTCCCAGTTTGACTTTTGATTGAAATATAATAATTTGTTCACGATAGGATCATATTATGTTACATATCAAGACGTCTGATAGATAATGTTTGGTATTGTGTCTAGAGCTGTCGATCTGAATTTTGTAATCGCATCGAAGTCTTTTTGGTTTGCTATGGAAACTGCAGACACCTGATTGGCATGTTGTTTATTCGACATTAAAGACTCTGAGGCAAAATTGAACAGTGCCTGATGACGCTTCATCTGATTATTACCAATTGCTGTTTCTTTACAATTAACTATCGCATTCAGTGCTTATTTTAATGCGTGGAAGCACCAAGAATAATCACAAAACATTCTTCTGCATTCAGACTAAACCTTTGTCACTAATCATTTCATGGTATCACAAACAACGGTAAGTTTGCTTTAGAAACGGGTATCATCTCATCTTGGACCGTTTCTCTTACTTCATCCTTAGACTTCTACACACAAAATTCTTTGCTTGGAAAGGTTACGATATGACGACCGAATTAGGAATTCAACATTACCTATGGCTGTACTCACGTTTTGAAGCAATTCATAATCTACTTTCAATTTCTGTGCAATGAATCACTGCACTGTTGAAGTTCAATAAAGAGGGTCGATGCTTAGAATTTACCTACTTAGTGCAAGAGTTGGTACGGCAGGGACATTTTTAGATATCGTCTTTTTCACGTATTTGCTCTTCTCTATTTTCATTCGGGTTTGGAAACATAGAAAGCGCAGTTCTAAGTAATGATGATTTGCTTGTTTTGATCTCCAGTTACGGTCAATATTAATAAACGAAGCTGTTGTAGAAACCAATGAATAGATGTTAAGAAACGATATAAAGAGACAAATGCATATTTTTATTCAGCATAAGGCAACAGGCTTGAGATGTTTGTGCGGTGCGTACATAGATAATGGTACTTAAAACCGCGCAGTTACAGAAAATGAAACAAAATTACGAATAAAAATAAGCATGAAGAACACCTACTATCTCCAAATCCTCAAACTGCGTTAAAAGTTTCATTGAAAGTTCTGTGATATGTTTTGGGCTTCATAGATTATCATTTACGTGCGTAATTACCTTTTTCTGGGGTTTATTAATTCAGATTAGAAAAACTAAATACAAATATTCTTCTAGAAAGATGCATTTGTCATGTTAAACATGGGCGAAAATTATTTAGCTAATGTTTATTTCTCACTCGTTGGTCCAGTCTATATCTCTATAACAAATATCATGCTTTCGGGCAATACGTAAGCCTTAAGTCTAAAGCACCTAGTAAGTTTTAGAGTAGTCAAAATTTTGAAAACTGATGTTACTTTTTGCAATTAAACCTTTACTGAAGAAAAAATGGGGTAAAGCCGTTATCGTGCTGTGGTAATTAGATCTGCTAATTTAATTTTGTGGTAATGGGTCAAACATTATATGGCAAAACACACACGTATTCAAATATCCAAGACCTTAGTCAGAACGCCGAATTCCCTAAAACGCATGAATGGTTAGCAGTAGAATGCTTATCATATCCATAATAGACATTGGTATTAGTATTACGGTGCACTCTGTGGAAATATCATAGTTATAAAGGTGCACGTAGTCTTACAGTTAGCGACACTCTGAGGACTTGAGAACTCTTGTGTTTATGGACACACTATACACTTACAGAAACATACTATACTATCACAAAAGAAGGCAAGGGCAGTATTTGTCTTGAAACATATGCTTGATATAAGCATTAGTTATAAATATAGACATAGGCAAACACAAGCACTCAAACCTGCAAGAATTATAGGTTATTGTTTGAGAGTATAGTGTGTATAAAAATTCTCCTACCCATTCCAGCTTGTGTATGATGCTATGTTTTTGTAAATTTATAGGGTACATAGAAATGATACTAACGTTTTCATCAGGTAGAATTAATGGGTGAAAGTAGTGGTAGTCTTGTATTGTATATAATCTACGGGTAATAGTAGGATATGTGTGGATAGTATCTAAAATGTTATCATTATTATATTTCCCATTTTGTTCCCATAGTAAACACATGGTGCATCATATTCCAAATTGTAACTAATTGCTATAATATATATTGATCGCTACCTTTTGATAGTTTATGCTGAGACGGCACTGCTACTTCAGCTTGTCCTGACATAAGTTCAAATTTGATACTCAGTTGTGTATATCAACCCATTTATCTAGAGTAACAAATGAACTGAGGAATTATTGTATATGTATGTATGATACTAAATCTAAGATCTTAACAGTTTGCTCAGATATCCATTTCATGCTTTGTTAAAGATATAGGATGCTAGTAAGTAAATGTATATTGTTTGTAGAACATCATTTCTATTTTTATTCAATATATTTCATTCGTAGAATCACTTATGCTACATACATATCAATACAAGTGATTTAATTTTCTTCACAGATGCAAAGATGTCGTTCTCAAGAAAAAAGTCATAGAAAAATGAACATGCGACCATTTAGGATAAAAATAAAGTTGACTTTTTAGAACTGTATTATGTACATAAGGCAATATTACTGAACAATGAGTAGACATATTTTGATCATTTCAGACGTCAAATAATGAACACATTTCTCTAGAGAATTATCGGTCTTATCATTGTGGTCACAATTACAAATCTATGAACCGTAGTGATGACGGATTATCTGTAGTAAAGCGGTGAATGTGTCAATTGATCAGATATTGAATCATTTATTAGAATGTAACCTGGTCTTGATCCTTATCAGTTAATCCTTAATCATTACAATAATCACATCTGTCTCTTTCAGTACTCTTTTCAAGCTCTCACACAATTCCAACACGTTCCTAAATTTAACGAGACCTTTTCGATATTGCCTCTTATGTTTTCTTCAAATCTGTTATATATCCAATTAATTGCGCTCTTTGATACTTTCACATATGCTAACCGATATGTTAGTCTTACATTTTGCTCTTGAATGCTTTTTATATCATGTTTGTATTCTGTATTTGCCTGTCAGACCTTCAGTGTCTAATGTGTCATATTCTCGTTTCTAATTAAACAATTTTGGAGAACAAACATGGCCTATAATGTCTCCTTTTAGGGTATGTAATATTGCCCGAGGAACCGTTTCCAGTGCCATTATTTTTGTAGCAGCCATTTAATCTAGTCTCTCTTTCTACTGCTTATCAAATAGTTACTCTGTACAGATAGTCTGAATCTCTATATTATCATACTCTCCTATTTGTCGTGACTGAATGACACTGAGTTTCATTGGATCTTTAGTTTGTATTTCTTCTGTATATTTTTTCTGAACCTATTCAGTCTTTATTGCTATTAGCCTGTTAGTACGGACGTAGGGAGCATGTCGCCACCTGAATATTAAATAAGGAGATTAAGGGCTATCATCACATATATTGATCAGTTGCAATCTTCAATTATATCATTCGTAATGTATTCTTTGTAATAATCTTCCTCCCAGAAAATGTTTACACTTTTGCTTTTTGGTTTATGTGCTCTAGATTTTTTCTTTACTTCTCTTCATCTGAATCCATTTAAGAATAACATTTGTGCTATTTATTTCCTTTGTAGTGCAGCATTTCTAGATTCATTTAGCGATGTTCACCGTTATGTATATTTTGTGAAATGATTGTTACCCTTAATATCCTTTTTACTTTTAACTGTTTTGCAGCTGTGTTTGCCCGAAGGTAGCCACGTTAATATGGCATCTTTGATTTTATTGTTTGTTATACTGTTTCTCTCATGTCTATGTAAAAGAAGAAATAGATCTTCGATATTTCTAGTCACCTGATGTTTGCATTTATTGTATTTCTTATGTAGCCATCAGTTTATTATGCACGAAACATTTTGTAATATTGTGTTGTATAACCGACTAACGCTCACTACATATAAATATAAAGCTATATTTTTGCTGCCTTTTCAAACCTTGATACTAATAATTCATATTTAGATGAATGTGTTAAACAAAGACAATTCCAGTGACAAAATTGGTTCCCGGCATTTGTGTTTAAATTTTCAAACACATATCGTTAGGCATAATGATGGGGGATAATGCAAATACATAATCAAGATTGTTTCATTACGAAGTTACTTACACTTGTACTTGTATTTGTTCTTGTATTGTTTCATTTAACACATTTATTGGCTAAGCTTTGTTTTCATTAAACTCTTCATTCTTTATCCGATAGTTCTGGGTTGTTTTATTTCATGTCTTATTCTTCCTTGATGGGATTCCTTAACATCCATCAATCTAAAGTCGCATCCAACACATGCGCTTGCGTTTGCTTTGGCCCTTCTAATGAACCTCTTGTAGACATCATTGTTGTCAGTAAGTATATAAATATCGTACCGCTTCTATCTTTGATCTATTTTATGAATATGACAAGCCTCCCAATTCTCAATATGCATCACGTAATTCAATATTTAATAGATTATTCTCATACAAAACCGTATAATTTGTTACAACACCGTTTTATCTTTTGTTATTCCAATAGAATGAGCATTCACCCTGCATGTCAGAGTTTATTATAGCAAAACGACATGTATTAATGTGATCTTAAGTTTGATAGTTAACATAGAGAACATACATATGTTAGATTTGTTATAGTTATCAAGTGTAATGTGTCTTCCTCATTCAACTTGAGTTCTATTCTGCAAAAGAAAATACAATTGTAAGTATAATATAAAATCCATAACACGATTTAAAATATTGTACTGAATGAGTGTTCACTAGAACCGGATGAAAAACATGTGATTTTCTTCAACAGAAAGAAACGTACATTTTCTCTCGTAAACATAGTAGTATATTTTCGAAGTGAATGATATTATATTGTAAAGTTAATATTAGTAATTTCAGTTTTTAAAACAAAATGCTAATTCACCATTTGATATGAAAGAAATTTCAAAAAGATAACTTTACGAGTTTTAAAGTCCGTGTTAAAAACGGGATCTGCTCTTTCATAAACTTTATGTTAGTTTTAACAAGTGATGCTATCTGCATCAGCATTTGCTACATAAAGTTCTGCTTTAGATGCACCAACATGTTCTGCGTTGGTTAAAGAGCATCAGCACTTAGTTTTAATATTGTACGATACTATGTTCTTCAAATATTTTCAGCATCAACAGCTGTTTTAGCTATGATATCTTCTTTAGCGGTACAATCAAATCTTTTTTCTAACGGCTACTTTACGTATATTAACTTAGTCGTCGGTTTATTAATAACTTGATATTATTGTACCTAAATGACCTCTCCCTGATTTTAAATTATTTACATTATTATTCGCTGGAGTTGTTTAGTATACATTTATGTAGATTAATAATATCGGAGTGAGATGATTTCTCGGGATTTTAAGATAAATTATTTTGATAAACCTTCTCAGGAAGAGGCTTTCTCGTTTCAAATGTGAAGAAAGCGCTTTAAAAATGCAGAGACTTTAACAAGAAAGCCCGTAACAAAGCACACGTGGAAGAGAGAGAAAGAGCAGGAGGAGAAAGGGGAACTGACGACGAATATACAAATGTTTCAAAAGTAACTCAACCACATATGCGAGCAACATATGATTTCCCAGCAGTTATCTTTCCTTTCTTCATCCAGGCACACAGAGAAGGTACAGCAGCCTTTTTGAAATATGTCAAACTGCTATATACAAAACTGAATGTTTTAATGATGCTTTGCATGATATGGTAAGTATAAATGATATATAGGGGTCTGGCCTGGGTTATTTTACGCGTGTGTTACATAAAGTGTAGACATTACATAATGTACTGACAATTAGTGACATTAAGTTCCGTATCTGGAGTATTTCAGGTATAAACGGAAACTATGAAGTGAACAGCCCAATTTGGATTGTAGTGATTTGATTACTTTTATGCGTGCTTTCAATTTTTTGGCTCTCGTCGAGACTTTTATCCAATAAAATATCTGAATAAGTGGTTTCACATATTA
>JAECUM010016800.1:0-31239 GCA_016617855.1 Megalonaias nervosa
TACATGCATTGGTTATTTCTATATAGTATGCTCAGAAAAAAATCAAACTATTTCCCGCTCAGGTTTTATGCACACCACACTGTGCAGAAGACTTTAAAACCCATTCAATGCACCCCATTACAATTCTCTTTTTTTCTGATTTAGTTTTGGCATATGCAAAATTGTCTTCTAACCCAACACAAATTTCTTGATTCTGAATGAACTGCCAGTCGTCATTCTTACTGAAACGTGCAAACTCATTCCAAAAATTGATTAAATAGATATTTTCAGCATTCAGTTTTATTCACAACACTCTGTCCCGAAAACTTTAATATCCATTCAATGCACCCAATGACAAATCTCATTTTGTCTGATTCTTTTTGGCATGTCCAACAATATCATCTAGCCCAACAAACATATTTCATTCTGTACGAACTGCAAGACGCCATCCTTACTGAAACATGAAAATTCATTCGAAAAATTAATTACATATATATTCTCAGCATCTCTCCCGACAACATCAACAACAGGTTATTATATTTCTATTTCTCTATTTTTCTTTCAATTCAAGTCTCTATCTCTCCCTATCTCTCTCTATGTATCTCTCTCTCTCTCTCTCTCTCTCTCTCTCTCTTACACACACACACACACTATCTATCTATCTATCTATCTATCTATCTTTCTTGCAGCTAAACCCATTTAGGAATTGTTTTATTCTACACATGCCCTGCACATCAAATATACACAAGGTGTAATTTGTAATATTCCAGTTTTAAGATGCCCATATTCTCAAAGATTTAGAGTAACTTCTCAAATTCTAATTAACCTTTGGGCTGAATTCAGGACACAAACATCTATAAAGATCTATATATGTTTTTAATGTTTCTAAATGCTGATCAAAACATTGCAATATGCGAACAACAGTTCATAATTATTACCACAGTATTGCTTAATCTGCCTCTCTTATACAGTACATAACGCATCTCTTAATGTCATCACAATTAGCCACAAGGAAATTTGAATATTGACCCAATGCAAAGATTCCTGGATTCTCAAATAGTATATACATATTGCCATTATCAATAAATTAAACTTCATTCCCACTAATCTAAATCTTATATTACTTTTCTCAGTAACTACGCCGACAACTAAAACAACGGGTGAGTATCTTTTCTTTTTCTCTTTGAACCCCTTTCTACTTTTGTGTCTCTTTCCCTCCCATTCGACCTCTCACCATCTCTCTCTCTCTCTCTCTCTCTCTCTCTCTCTCTCTCTCTCTCTCTCTCTCTCTCTCTCTCTCTCTCTCTCTCTCATCATTATGTATCAGATTCATCCATTATGTATCAGCCCTTCCACCCAGCTGGGAACATTTCCAAAATAGGTATTTGATGAAATTCTATTTTCTCTGTATCATCTTGTGCATAAAAATGACTCACATCATTTATCGCACTTCCATTACATTCGGTCACTTCTCATGTATTTGGTTCCGTAAATTTATCTATAATTAAAATAAAAGATTTACAGTTTGACAACAATATCAACGTACCATATTTTCCACAATAATAAAATATGTGTACTCTATCCTACCCGTACATCCCTGTCGTACTCAGTTTGCCAGCTGTGTAATTCGATCTTCGACCCCGACATATTGAGTAAAATTCCAAAGAATTTATCCTCTGACCATTACAATCAAATGAAACCTCCTTCAACCATTCATTCCATATATTAACTATTGCAGTATCAACGGCGACATCACCAACAACAGGTTTATAATCTCCATTCCACTCTATATCTCTTTCTCTTTCGATCCTCTGCCCTTATCTGAAATTTCAATTGCACATACGACCTTCACAAGATTTGCATAGGACGGAATTTGTCCTATCCTTTATCATGTGTGCAAAGTTTCATATGAGGATACCAACTTCCTCCGAACATCAGTGTTCCATTCGAACCATTTTCGTATACATTCATTGGTTATTTCTATATAGTATGGTCAGAAAAAAATCAAACTATTTTGCGCTCAGGTTTTAATCACACCACATTGTGCTGAAGACTTTAAAACCCATTCAATGCACGCCATTACAATTCTCTTTTCTTCTGATTTATTTTTGGCATATGCAAAATTGTCTTCTAACCTAACACAAATTTCTTTATTCTGAACGAACTGACAGTCGTCATCCTTACTGAAAAGTACATACTCATTCGAAAAATTGATTAAATATATATTTTCGGCATCTACCCCGACAACACCAACAACAGGTGATATATCTCTATTTCTCTCTTTCTCTTTCAATCAAACTCTCGCTCTCTCACTCTCCATCTAGCAATTGAACCCGTTTAAGAATAGCTATTTCAGGAGCAACGGCGACAACTCAAAAATAGCTTTTTAATCGGCTGCATTCCATTCTGTATCTCGTTGATCTCGCCATCTTGAGTACATTTCCGAACTATTAATTGTACATACGACCTGCACAAGAATTACATAGGACGCAATCTGTCCTATGCTTTTTTTTCCTGGTCGCAATGTTTCCTGTGCAGATATCCACTTCCTCCGAACATCAGTCTTGCATTCGAGCCATTTTAGCATACATCCATTGGTTACGTGTATATATTATAGACAGTAAACAATCAAACTGTTTACCGCTCGTGTTTTATTCACAACACACTCTCCTGAAAACTTTAATACCCATTCAATGCACCCAATGACAAATCACATTTTGTCTGATTATTTTTGGCATATCCAAACATATCATCTGGCCCAACCCACATTATTTCATTCTGAACGAACTGCCAGACGCCATACTTACCGAAACATGAAAACTCATTCGAAAAATTAATTACGTATATATTTTCAGCATCTACCCCGACAACATCAAAAACAGGTTATTATATTTCTATATCTCTATTTTTCTTTTAATTAAAGTCTCTATATCTCCCTCTCTCTCTCCCTCTCTCTCTCTCTCTCTCTCTCTCTCTCTCTCTCTCTCTCTCTCTCTCTCTCTCTCTCTCTCTCTCTCTCTTCATTATGTATCAGATTCGTTCATCATGTATCACCCCTTCCACCCAGCTAGGATCATTTCCAAAATAGGTATTTGATGAGATTCTATTTTCTCTGTATGATCTTGTGCATAAAAAAGACTCACATCATTTTATCGCACTTTCATTACATTCGGTCACTTCTCATCTATTTGGTTCCGTAAATTTATCTATAATTAAAATAAAAGATTTACAGTTTGACAACAATATCAAAGTACCATATTTTCCACAATAATAAAATAGGTGTACTCTATCCTACCCATACATCATTGTCCTACTCATTCTGAATATTGTGTAATTCGATCTTCGACCCCGACATATTGAGTAAAATTCCAAAGAATTTATCCTCTGACCATTACAATCAAATGTAACCTCCTTCAAGCATTCATTCCATATATTAACTATTGCAGTATCAACGGCGACAACACCAACAACAGGTTTATAATCTCCATTCCACTCTATATCTCTTTCTCTTTCGATCTTCCGCCCTTATATGAAATTTTCATTGCACATACGACCTGCACAAGAATTGCATAGGACGGAATTTGTCCTATCCTTTATCATTTGTGCAAAGTTTCATGTGAGGATACCCACTTCCTCCGAACATCAGTGTTGCATTCGAGCCATTTTCGTATACATTCATTGCTTATTTCTATATAGTATGATCAGAAAAAAATCAAACTATTTTCCGCTCAGGTTTTAATCACACCACACTGTGCAGAAGACTTTAAAACCCATTCAATGCACGCCATTACAATTCTCTTTTCTTCTGATTTATTTTTGGCATATGCAAAATTGTCTTCTAACCTAACACAAATTTCTTGATTCTGAACGAACTGCCAGTCGTCATCCTTACTGAAACGTTAAAACTCATTCGAAAAATTGATTAAATATATATTTTCAGCATCTACCCCGACAACACCAACAACAGGTGATGTTTCTCTATTTCTCTCTTTCTCTTTCAATCAAACTCTCGCTCTCTCACTCTCCATCTAGCAATTGAACCCGTTTAGGAATAGCTATTTCAAGACCAACGGCGACAACTCAAAAATAGCATTATAATCGGCTGCATTCCATTCTATATCTCGTTTATCTCGCAATCTTGAGTACAATTCCGAACTATTAATTGTAATACGACCTGCACAAGAATTACATAAGACGGAATCTGTTCTACGTCTTTTTTTTCTTGACGCAATGTTTCCTGTGCAGATATCCACTTCCTCCGAACATCAGTCTTGCATTCGAGCCATTTTAACATACATCCATTGGTTACGTGTATATATTATAGACAGTAAACAATCAAACTGTTTAGCGCTTGTGTTGTATTCACAACACACTGTATCGAAAACTTTAATACCCATTCAATGCACCCAATGACAAATCTCATTTTGTATGATTATTTTTGGCATATCCAAACATATCATCTGACCCAACTCACATTTTTTCATTCTGAACGAACTGCCAGACGCCATCCTTACTGAAACATGAAAAGTCATTCGAAAAATTAATTACATATATATTTTCAGCATCTACCCCGACAACATCAAAAAAAGGTTATTATATTTCTATATCTCTATTTTTCTTTAAATTCAAGTCTCTCTCTCTCTCTCTCTCTCTCTCTCTCTCTCTCTCTCTCTCTCTCTCTCTCTCTCTCTCTCTCTCTCTGTATCTCTCTCTGTCTCTCTCTCTCTCTCTCTCTGTCTCTCTCTCTCTCTCTCTCCATCTATATCTAGCTGCTGAACCTATTTAGGAATTCTTTTATTATACACATACCCTGCACATCAATTATACACAAGGTAAAATTTTTAATATTCCAGTTTTAAGATGCCCATATTCTCAAAGATTTAGAGTAACTTCTCAAATTCTAATTAACCTTTGGGCTGAATTCAGGACACATCTTCTATAAAGATCTATATATGTTTTTAATGTTTCTAAATGCTAATCAAAACATTGCAATGTGCCATCAACAGTTCATAATTATTACCACAGTATTGCTTAATCTGCCTCTCTTATACAGTACATAACGCATCTCTTAATGTCATCACCATTAGCCACAAGGAAATTTGAATATTGGACCCAATGCAAAGATTCCTGGATTCTTAAATAGTATATACATATTGCCATTATCAATAAATCAAACTTCATTCCCACAAATCTAAATCTTATATTACTTTTCTCAGTAACTACTCCGACAACTAAAACAACGGGTGAGAATCTTTTCTCTTTCTCTTTGATCCCCTTTCTACTTTTGTGTCTCTTTCCCTCCCTTTCTACCTCTCACCTTCTCTCTCTCTCTCTCTCTCTCTCTCTCTCTCTCTCTCTCTCTCTCTCTCTCTCTCTCTCTCTCTCTCTCTCTCTCTCTCTCTCCTCATTATCTATCAGGTTCGTTCATTATGTATCAGCCCTTCCACCCAGCTGGGGACATTTCCAAAATAGGTATTTGATGAAATTCTATTTTCTCTGCATCATCTTGTGCGTGAAAAGGACTCACATCATTTATCGCACTTGCATTGCATTCGGTCACTTCTCATCTATTTGGTTCCGTAAATTTATCTATAACTAAAATGAAAGATTTACAGTTTGACAACAATATCAACGTACCATATTTTCCACAATAATAAAATAAGTGTGCTCTATCCTACACATACCTCCCTGTCGTACTCATTTTGCCAGCAGTGTAATTCGATCTTCGACCCCGATATAATGAGTAATATTCCAAAGAATTTATCCTCTGACCATTACAATCAAATGAAACCTCCTTCAACCATTCATTCCATATATTAACTATTGCAGTATCAACGGCGACAACACCAAAATTAGGTTTATAATCTCCATTCCACTGTATATCTCCTTCTCTTTCGATCTTCCGCCCTTATCTGATCTTTTAATTGCACGTACATTAGTAAGCTACTAGGCTGATCCTAAACCAAATGCAGATTCTGGACCAGAACTACAAGCGTCTGCTGGATTAACATTTTTAGTGATAAAAATTTTTTTCTCAGTTTAATAATAGGCTGATCCTAAACTAAATGCGGATTCTAGATGAGATACCCCCACCCTGAAGATTTGTCGGAGAAAGAGTAAACCTTTTTTTGATAGAAATTTCATATTGAACGATGAAATATTATATAATATGGGTTATTATCCATCACCAATAAGACATGTTGGGTTTGATCTAACAAACATATTTTGTAAGAGAGTTGATTCAATAAAATCAGCCTTAAGTTATACTGGCATAAAACCTAAAATAATAAGCGACTGTATTAAAAAAGTAGGATATCATATATCACCAAAATATGGGTCAGTATGGTTGTTCGCAACTGAAAATGACGAACGAATAAGAGGTTGGTCAGAAGATTTCATGACATTTATTGACAATATGGTTGATATTTTATTTGATAATGATATACAAAAATAAACAGCAGCGATGACGTTCGGTCTACCATTCCACTGGTGTCCCTTCTGCCGGTAAAGTCTTTACCAGTAAGATGCTAAGAGTCTCTTTCAATAGACATACCCCCAGGCGAATTCCTAAACGAAACGAAACATTAGGAACTCAGAGGGCTGTCTATTTCCGGCACTCAAAGCATACCCCCAGGAGAATTCCTAAATATCCGAAACCGAAACTTTAGAAACTCAGAGGGCTGCTATTTCAATAGACATACCCTCCTCCCCGACGAATTCCTAAATATACGAAACTCAGAGGGCTGTCTATAATGTAAAGGCCTTTCTTATGGCCCACGGGCACTCTTTCATTGGTTAAGACCTGTCTTATGGTCCACAGGCACCTTATTGAGACATTTTGGTCCGGCGAACATTCTTTCTGAACGCCCCTATGTGGATACCCTTCAGTGAGGTCAGAATGTCACGAGCTCACATCACCCTGCTGTTTCTTTTTGGACGGCACAAACATAAACTTATCCTAACTTATCCTAAGAGACGGCACAAACATAAACTTATCCTAAGAGACGGCACAAACATAAACGTATTCTAAGAAACGGGGGATTTACCTACGTCCAACAGATTTTGTACACTCTCCCCAGATAACCCCGATTTGAATGCAAAAGTACACGCACCACGTGGTTACATGGTGGGAGAGTGTATTTTTTCTGTTGGGGTTCGCACCCCCAATTAAAATAATTTTTTGGTAATCCAGAACCATACCCACCGACATGTGCCAGTGATGGGAATCGAACCACAGACCTTCAGTACGAGAATCCAATATTCCTGCATTGAGCTATGAAATCCGATTACATATATATGTTTAAGAAATTACTATATTCTTAGCAGTTACCTGATTGTGAATAACATTTCTGAAATCTTACATTTATACATAAAAACGAAATCTAAAATATATTAAGTCTATTTGTACAGAAATACGAAATCTAAAATATATTACCGTCTATTTATACAGAAAAACGAAGCGGCTGTTTACATTATAGGCAGGTCTGAAAAATCAATAGGTGGGTTTTTAGCAAGCCTGTAAAGATTCAGGGAATTCTGTTTAGAAACAGACAGACAGACTAAATACACCTGAAAATCACCAGCTGCGCTTTATTACAATAGGTGGGTTTTTACCAAGCCTGTAAAGAATCAGGGAATTTTGTTTCAGTACGGCTTTAGAAACAGACAGAATAAATACGCCTGCAAATCACCAGCTGCGCTTTATTACAGACAGTCTGAAAAATCAATACAGTGCATTCGTACCAATCTAGAACAAGCTGAACGGTATTATCTCCCTTCTAAACCGATACTGGAAATTTTAAGTTTACAAGTAGGGATTATTGATGTAATGCCCAAGTGCTAAAGTATTAATTCCGTCTTTACAATATCTTTTATCATCAAAATTGCTAAGTCCACGTTTTATTATTGTATTTGTCTCGAGCTTATGATGATTCGTTCTAATGACATTTGTCTTAATAAAACTGACATTATTGTTGAGCGCGGTTTTAAAATCATTAAAATTCATCGTCTTTTTCACATACTCACGAAGAATACCTTTCGCTTTCTTTGTCAGTTTATTATCATCTAATATCACAGCGTACATCTTACTTCTTAATCCAACAAACTCTCTCACCGGCACAAACATAAACTCATCTTTCATTTTACCAATAACTTTTTTATTCGTATTATCATTAAATCCACTACTTGTCGGATAATCTGATAAATCAAATAAATTTTTATTGTTATAAATATCCTCATAGACATCTCGCATTTTATATTATAAACTAGCGACGCTATATCAGTAAATAGCAACTCTGAATCTGGCCACTGCTTTTTAGTAAAATTATAGTGAAAATCATACATTAACCACTTTGATATATCAAGTACAGCTGCACCAACATAAACTGGTTTATTTAACTTTAAATTTGTTTTTCGTCGTTGTATTGCAACAAGATTTTCATTAATATTTTCATACTGACAAAACCATCATCGTTAACTAATTTATTTCTGGGACGTACATCATTTACAATTTCGATAGAGACTCTTTTTCTAATGTTTTCCATTGTCTTACCAAACACCGAGTTATTCATTGACTTAAAAAAGTTTTTCTCAAAGTCGGTCTTAGCCACAGCACGACGTTTGGTATTTAAGTCAATATAATTTGACATCCACCTCAACTGATTAAATTTTAGCACACGATGGACTTTTCTCAGAATTAGTCCAGCATCTACTGCTTGTTTTAAATTTTTGTAATGTATCACGTAATTTCTTTTATTTAATAAATTTGGAACTAGCTTATTAACAATGGAAATTTTTGCTGTTGTCATGGCTCGTTGCTCGGGTGATAGCAAACTGTAATCTATCATCACCGACTCTGCACAAAATGGGTAGTCGTTGTGTAGATCATGCAACGAACTAGGATAATCTAGATCGACTTCAACAAAAAAACTGACATCGGAAAAATCATTAATGATTTTTTTAGGAAATCTTTTTCAGTTTCTTTAAGAAATTGATCTGGAGATATCCAATGAAATCCACCGCACGGCATTGGCTCTGACATGGTCCAACCATACAAATTCACACAATCTAGATAAATAATATAACTCGACCGGAGATTTTTATCATAATTTTTTAGATATGTATTATTAGCTACTGCATATTTTTTTGTTATAACACTAATTCCGCCTCTGATACCTTTTTCAATAAAATTAAACATATCAACGTTTGCCAAGAAATCTAATTCTGTTTTGCTTGTTTTTAGTATAGCGTCCCACGACAGCCCGGGACAGAATAATACCAACAAGGATCTAGTCCATAATTGCTGTAGCTTACTCGACGAAAACTTTCAAAAACATCTGCTAGTAATAAAACATCTGTTTTCAAATATATATCGTGATAATCACTAAATGTTTTAAAACTAAATTTATTCCAAATATTTTGTGCATATTTGTATTCATCGTCTGATACATTTTCATTTTTGAGCTGCGAGTAAAATTTATCTTTATTGGGTAGAGAAGTTTCATCAAATCTGCTCCAGTCGTCGAGATACTCATACGGAAAGATACCTTTTCTTGTCAGTAGATTACATTTATCACCAAAGCAACTTTGCAGATTATTAAGAGTGCTACAAACTTTTACGAGCTCATCTAATGACGCTGCCATAAATTGCAGACTGTCAATAAAACGTAATTTTCCTGGAGTAACTGACATATATTTTTCAAAATTATTTGGAATATATTTTATCTTATTATTTAGTTTTAGTTTAGATTTAATTTCCTCGTTGCCAAAAGCTTCTACAATGATATGACTGTCATAACTGCGAAAGTTCTGTAAGACGACAGGAATAAACTTTGGTGCATGAAATTTTAAATTACAATTATTATGAGCTGCCCCTCTGTATTGACTGGTCAGATGACAATGATCAAGAACTTTATCACAGTTTGAGTCTACCAATAACTTCTCGCAAATATGACAGTCAACCGCTTCGTTAAATTCAAGTTGTTGCTTAAATGTTATTTTCATTGGAGCTGTCTTAAACAATTTGTTAGAAATTTTATTAACATCATCTATCAGATTTTTTAGTAACCATACCGCCGGACTTTCAGATTCACTATCCTTACATCTATATAACTTAATCGGAAATGAAAACTTATCGTCGACGCAACAAACTACTTTATAAGCTACTCCGCATGGAACATGTTGCTGTATTTTTCTTGTACTAGATTTATCAGGATTATTTTCTGCACCTGCCACTGGAACGAGTAAGCACTCGAAATCCGCATAAATAACGAAAGGTATATTTAGCTTATGATCATAATTTTTAAATTTTAAGACTTTTTCTTTTTCGCTTGGCATAGTTGTTCTTTGAACGTTGATACAGTATTTAATAGGTTCCTGTAGTTTTTCATTTTTATCCAAACGTAATGTCCTTTATAAAATAATAAATTTATTGTCTTTTCTGTAGCAGTCTCTGAAATATATCTTGGGTAAACATTTTCTCGCTCATCTAGTCCAAAAACATTTACTGAAATATTATTTTGTTTTTCAAACTTTGGTATCTGATTTTCTGCCACTGGAAAGGTTATTCCGTTAAAATCTAGTTCGTCTTTATATAGCAAATACTTTTCAATTTGGTCACTGTGGTCACTCTGTGGATGTCTCTCAGACAAAATTGACCAACGAAAACATTGATCATCGTTGTTTTTGACATTTATACAGCATTTTTTGTTTTTAATATTTTTTTGGAAGATCAACGTAAGAACTACCCCGCAGTACGTTATATTTTGCCGTATGAATTAAAACTTCCTTTATCATTTCAAATTTCCAACCTGACCCACAAGAAGTAAATTCCTCCAATTTTTTATTTATTTCATGGTGTATTTCATCGGCGACTGTAGCAATATTTGTTCCAGTTAATATTTTTCTTGATTTAGCTGTTAAATATGGCTCAGAAAATTCTTTATCAAAACTTGTATTTTCAAAAATTATATCAAGTATATTTTTTTCGATTGCATGTAATTTTGATAAAATCGGATGATACTGAACTATTAGTTTGATACTTTTGTGAGTTGTAAGTTCTTTAGACACAACAGGCTTTAAAAGATGATATAAATTTGTAGAGTTAAAATTTGCTAAAAACATTTTGATCATCAAATTTGTAACTGTTGTCGTATCCTGAGAATGCACTAGCAATTTTTTCTGTTTTGATAATGCTCTTTTTAGCAATATCACGCAATTTTAACATTATATATAGTATTTTTATATTTAATTGATTTTTGTTTACTTATTTTTCAATTAGAGATATAAAATCCCTATAGTATAATGACAGAAATTTTGAGATATATCAGAATGACAGCAACCGAGCAAGAAACTTATCATATTCACCCAAAGTACAACTTATATGCTGCAAATGCACTTGGTTTAGTTATTAACATAAAATCTAAGATATCTGTAGGAAAACCAACAACAGCTGGTATGATAATTTCAGTAAAAGATGATGATACAGATATCACCGAAATGTTCAGAAAAGATTTTATCTATACTTTGTTCTCTGATGATATCCCAGAAGGTCAGCGAGTCTATGGAGTAAATAGCTCGATTAGCGATGACAATATTGAAACTTTAGCATTGCAAAACGAATTTCAACCTCACCCAGTATTTGATTTATATGAGACCTCCGACAAAGGACTTATTCGAAATATAAAAACAAAATTAGTTATTGGAAAGTTAAATAATACTGGCTATTTACGTATAGTAGTTCGTGGAACTAGAACAGATTTTGTTAATTATCTATCACATAGGTTTGTATATGATGTTTTTAACGGCACTATTCCAACGGGGTTGGTTTTAGATCATATAAATGGTATTAAAACAGATAATCGTCTAGAAAATTTAGATTTAGTAACACCAAAAGAAAATACTAGAAGAGGAGCTAGTTTTAATGGTTCCAATTTTGAAGATTCAAAAGCAATTATTTCAGTAAATCTGGAGACTGGTGAAGAAATAAAATTTAAGTCAATGAAAGCTGCCTCAAAATATCATCAAGTTTGCAACAAATCAATAAAAGATGTCGCTGATGGCAAAATAAAATCAACAACGTCAACGTTAACCTTCGACAGATTTAGTTTTAAATATATTTCTTTGCTCGGTATTTGTAAGACAATTATGTGCAAACATCAAAATATCATCTTTATCAAATTTTAATGTTATAAACGAACTTTCATTACGTTTTTTTTTTCTGCCGTTGTTAGAAGAATTCTATCATTTTCGCCTTCCATTATATTCACATTAACCAAACATGCACTATAGCCAGACAAACATTTTCGAACTGCCTCAGCTAATTCTCTGTAATTTAATGTATTAACTTTTTGATGATATTTCGTTTCGCTGGCCATTATTATTATAAATTAGATAAAAGTATATTATAATATGAACTTGATGAAAAGTCTTGCTGATATATATATTCGGAAGACACAATCGCAGGAGATTTCATCGCCAGCGACAAAGTCGCCAACGATAAATTTGCTAGCTATAGCGAAGACGATATTTTGTACAACAACGAGTCCGACGATGAAGTAGTTGCTGTTGTAGATAAAAAAAAATTACAGCAGGCCGACAACTGGACGATATAATGTTTAGTATCACATTGCTAAAAAAATAATAAAATTTAATTTTACTGTTGCCGAACAACAAATATTTTGGCAGCTTATCAAAACTTTTTTAAATCTGAAAATAACTGGTCATCAAAGAAATATAAAATATGATTTTATTTTTGTTAAAATATTTAATTTAATGCCAGTTGATAATGCAAGAAAATTATATTTAATTTCGTTATGTAAAACTATCAAATGTAAATCTGTACTTGTAAAGTACGAACAAATTTATAATAACATTATTAGATCACTTCGTGATTGAAATCGACTTAGTTGGTACCCAGCTATTAAATTTATCGCTGTATCCTCTCCACTTAACTAAACTTTTGTTGCCGCGTTTTCGGATAACTTTTTCAATAACAAATACGTCTTGGGAAGTTTTCTGAAGTTCTTGTTCGTAAAAACTACCGCTTATAGGTTCACCTAATAAATCTTTTAGCGCTTATGTCACTGGTATTGTTAAAAGTACTTTATCAACAACAAATACTTCTTCGCTCCAGTTTGGAGTAAATCCTTTTTCAAATGTTTTTTTCGTCAGAGAAATTCTAACTTTATCACCAACTTTAAATTTATGTCTGCGGTACATGTTTTCATTTGCTAATACTGGATTTTTAATTGCGTCGTTTGGCGACAGTTTAGTGGTTCGATGTTTCGTATTATTATATTCGTCAACAATGTTCTGTAAATTGTCAATATATTTAATTTGTATTTTTAACTGTCAAATACTTATAGATTTTTTCGTTTAGTGTACGATTAAATCGCTCGACGACAACGCTTTTACCTTCGTTTCCTGTAACATATTTTTTGATGTTATTTTGGAGCAAAAACTGCTCGAACGTTTTATTAAAAAATTCTGTTCCGTGATCAGTCCAGATTCTATTTGTTTTTCTTTCTGCAGTTGTTATTATTAGCTTTAGCGCATCAGTTATTGACGTTCCTGTCTTATCTGAAACTGGCACACTAAAAGCATATTTACTAAAGATATCTATAACATTAAAAAGATATCTTCTGTTATCGTTAAATTCAGCTAGATTTGACACATCAACTACATCTATCGCCCAGATATCGTCAACGGCATTTGCGACAACTTTACGTCGCGGAAACTTTTTTTTTTAGGTTTGTGTAATTCAGTTGCAAGATCATCATACAATTCTTTTTCGAGACGAGGCTTTCCAAGACCTAACTTATATTTTGCTCCAATAAAGCCCTGCACCAAATTTCTGTCAACACGTTCTCGCATACTTGCCGGTTTCATATCACGAAGTTCTCCTAGCATTATTTTATCGCAGCTATGCTTATTTTGTTCGTTGTCTGGAAGTTCAATGTCTCTGTAGCAGATATCATGCCGCATTGCTATCTCATCAACTTGATTTTAAGGCTCTTGTCCTGGTAATGGATTATCATTTTCATCTAGTTTTTTATCTAGCGGATTATAAGGTCCAGTATATTTATGACCTGGCAATGTCCAGCCGCCTTTTGGTTTCGGTAATTTGCCAATTACTTTATGTATATCTATATCCGTTCCAATTATTTCTCTGTTGTTACATTGTTGGAAATATGTGACATTTTTATTTTGCTCGAGACATAAATCTCTGTCAGAATCGCACTTGCATATCATTCTATTTAAATAACTTTTACAATAATTGACAAAATTGGGAAACTTATTTATAATGTTCCCAATTTTGTTCAGTCGTCTACTAAAATGACCTCACTGACAACGTCAGGGCAACCAGCTCCGGACAATTTCCTCAAAAACATACTTTTTCTTTTTCCGCAGATTGCGCAAATACTTTTTAGCATCATCCTGTTGTTCTTTGTTTTTTCTGTTGTTTCATTGATATTTTCTGTTTTAGTTTTACATTTGAGACAATATGTTGACATTATATATTTGTAATTTAGATAAAATTAATTGCAATCTCATCATTGGCGTGAGAAGGTTGCTTGTCAAACTGTAAAATAAATTTTAAAAAATCAAAGTCAGAGTTCCTCAAACTCGCGGACATCTTTTTAATGAACATCACACAATAATATCCACAAGCAGAAGTTCCAATAGGTTGACGTTGATTGGAGGAATAATTTATTATTTCATATTTTTTGTTTATATATTTTTTTATTGTGTCGCTCGGTGGAAGTCTAAACGAGTTAAAGTAATTGTTATTATAAACTGCTACCCAATGTGTGCCAGATCCATCATTGAAAT
Source organism: Megalonaias nervosa (assembly GCA_016617855.1). Lineage (NCBI taxonomy): Eukaryota > Metazoa > Mollusca > Bivalvia > Unionida > Unionidae > Megalonaias > Megalonaias nervosa. Next base: position 14,812 of record JAECUM010016800.1, read on the forward strand.
CTTGTATATTTATCACACACGAACCTGGCGATTTTATCACCGCAAGTTCATCTTTGGAATAAACTCCGTGGAAATTTTTTACTTGTTTTAGCTTATCAAGTATATCAAAGTTACTTAACGCGGTCTCGTGCCCGGCAATGTTAGTCCTCGTCCTATTCTCAGCAGATTTGGCAGTAGACTTCCCGCTAGTCCCGCTAAAAGTGGAGCTATTGGAATAAATCCTCCTTTGGTTGTTCTTCGACGTCGCTGTGTCTTTTTTTCGTTGTTGTTTTTCTTCGTCGTGGCATTATATTTATCAGTCACATAAAATTAAACAAAACATGAAACTAAACACTAAACTAAAAAGTTAACCGAAATATTAAACTAAAAAAATTAAACGAAATATTAAACTAAACGAAACATTAAACTAAAAAGCTAAACGAAATATTAAACTAAAAAGTTAAACGAAATATTAAACTAAAAAGTAAAACGAAATGTTAAACTAAACGAAATATTAAACTAAAAAAATTAAACGAAATATTAAACTAAACGAAACATTAAACTAAAAAGCTAAACGAAATATTAAACTAAAAAGTTAAACGAGATATTAAACTAAAAAGTAAAACGAAATATTAAACTAAACGAAACATTAAACTAAAAAGTTAAAAAAAAAATTCTTTATACCACTGCCCTCAACTGCTTTTTTCGTTGCGCCAGATACTGCGCCAGACGCTGCTGCTAGTCCTAGTGTACCTAACACCGGCAAAAGTTTTGGCATTAACGTTCTGGCCACTACCGATAATGCCGGACCGAAGAAACCGCCATGTTTTGCCATTGCTGTTACTTGTGTGGCACTTAAATTTAAAACAAAAGGTTTTCCGCGGTTATACATATTTACTTGTTTTTTGGTTAACATTAATTTTGTTAAAGTACCTAAAGCACCTGCGTTAGGGTTGATTTTTAATTATAGCTGCCTCTGCTTTGCAACAGCAGCTGATAATTTTTTAACTTGACCATCAGTCAAATATATTTCTTTTACAATATATTTTGTCATTATATACAGATTACAGATTAAACTTCTATCGTCATTTTACCTCCAACAGAATCAACTGCAACAGATCTGTCGCTGATCACTAACGCGTATACATACAACGGTGCTACTGGAACTGCTCCAAGTGTCCAGGTAATTTCAATATCAGCTGTCGAATCAACTGCTCGCTCGCTATGTTTACTAACATCAAAATGAAATACTGGATAAAGTGTACGAAATTCCTCTACTGATATCTGAGATCCATTTCCAACTTCTTGATATTTTTCTATTGCGTCGAGCAGATACATGTAAGGTCGAGTAACATTTTTATTAGCGTCATCGTTAAAACTGCATTCTATAGCTCGTTCTGGATATTGCTTTGAATTTAGTCTAGCATGTATTCGTCTAACATCGGTACTATCAAATATTGCGTTATTTTGTTGCTGGTTACCACGTCGCGCTTGTTGCTGAAATACAACAAATAATTGTCTTGGCAGTTGTTCACTTGATGTTGTTGTAACTCGCCATGTGTAGTCGGTAGTATTTTGAACTGCCATCTGATATATTTTATATTGCTGAAAATGAATTTTGTTTGAGAGTTTATCAAGTGTATTATTTAATTCTGCCGCTTTTGTGATTGATGGTGTTATTTGCGGCATCCGTAACGCAAGTTTATTTATAATAAATTGTACATCAGCTCCGCCAACTCGAAATAAACAATAATTTTGTTCTGCCCGATCTAAAATAAGTGTATGTTTAACTCCACGAAATACTTTGTTGTAATCGCGACAAAAACCGAAGATTGTACTTAACGGCAGCATCATCGTAATTTGACGTGATTCTGCTGCAAGTGCCTTTCTCTTAGCAAAACCTTCATTGTAACGTCTATTTCGAAATCCAATTGTGTTAATAACTAAATCTAACGTTGCAACGCCGTCTGCAGCTGCACCTGGCGATGTTATACCAAGATTATTACAAGCTGCAGTAAGTGAGACTCTTGTAGCATATTGACCAGCGTTTCCGGCTGGTGCGGCTATACCTAGCGCGTCTGCATTAGCAATAAGAAAACTTCTTACAATTGGAAAATCTGCAGCACCAGCAGCTCCGTGTATTAAAACACCTTTTGAAATAAGTTCATCTGACGCAGGAATTATTGCACCACTTCCAGTATCTTTAAACTACATTATGTCAGTTGCAGTTGATCTAGAGTAATCATCAAAAAACGAAATAGTATTTAAGATTGTACTTGCAACTTGCAGGTGACTTGAAATATCTTCAACAGTTTGATTGGCCAGCTGATATCTGGCACTTTTAAATAAACACCAGCCGTTATTTACAAGAGCTACTTCTGTTCCAGCTGCAATTACGACAGGCGGATTAGCTACTGTCATAATCTGTCCGCGAACTTCCAATACTGCCTTGTGAGGTAATAAAAATACATCTTCATCTCGGGTATTAAATGTTCTAACACCAGCTTTATTTGGCTCATTAGAATTTTCGTCGAGATACTCAATATATTCAAATTCTGTTACGGTGTTGTCCTTGTCATAAGTTTCTGTTAAATCGAGATAATTTTTGACAGACATTTTTTTATTTATTAGATTACATAATTTTCTAACGATCACTATGTAATTGGTGTTGTTACTTTAGATATTAACTTTTGTATAATCTGCTCGCCCTTTGGTGATAAAAGTTTTTTGTTCTTGTTATCATAGCACGTTTAGTTTCTTTTGTTGGAGCGATTTCTGATATAACCTGTTTGATTGTCGGTTTCTCTCCTTTAATTTTATCAGTATTTTTTGTCCCACCTCAGTTCCAGCAGCAGATGCGGCTCCAGTTGCAAAAGCTTTTGACGCGTCAAGTGCAATTGGTGCAACTTTATGTGCTATTCCCGGAACATTTTCAGTAATTTTAGTAAATATATTTCCCAAAAATCCACCAACTATTTTTCTTCGGTAAATTTTTTTTTGTTTCATTATATCTGAGGTTGTATAAAACAATAGCCAATAACAAAGTCGCAATAACTTTGTTATTGTACGCGTAAGTGTAAATAATAAGTAACAACCTCGTTATTCAAATCCAGCTGTCGTCCAGATTGATCTGTCAACTGCATATTTATACTTGTTATTTGATTTTCAACATTTAGCGGATAATAAATAACTTGCCGCGGACTAATTTGCATGAGCGATCACGGTGGAACTTCTGGCGAAAAACTATATATCGTTTGTCCTTTACTGCCCTGGGCTGAGTAAGATCCAGACGCAATGGAGCAATTTATCAGTATTGTATTTACGTCAGTTATATTTACGGTAAAATCACCGTTATATGTTTCAGTTTTTCCTTCTTCAGATCTATATCTTTTACGAGTAAATCCAATCAGTGACGCTATGCTCTTTGCTGATGAAAAATCTACTTCAAAACCATTTTTTAATGTTATTCTGGCGCGTAAAGTATTATAATTTGGTGTTAGTTCAAAATTGTCAGCGTCTTTTTTATCCCGAGATGTTATTCTTTCGCGTATTAATTTATTTAAATCAGTTATGTTGTAGGCTCCTTGCGGAATTTTAAATGCAAATAACACAGTGGCTCCGTTGGAGGGAGTATAAAACGTAAATTCATCATTAACACCAGTTTTCACATTAGCCATGGAATGCCAACACGTACATGAAATTAGTCCAATTTCGTACTGTTTTTCAGTATCAAGTTATATTGGCGGAATATAATTTACTAAAAAATTTGCGCTATCTTTCGCGTTAGCTGTACTAGAGTCTAGTAATAATGTTGTTGACATTGATATATATAACATTTTACAAAATTGACATTTACAAAATTAAGTCGCCTTGATTTATATTAAATCGCTATGTAAAGTTTCGTATTCATCAGATGTTAATAAATTTTTCGATCTTAAATAATCAAGTATGTCAATAATTTCATTGTCAGTTTCAGCGCCAACATTTCCGGCTTCCTTTGATGATATCAACAGCATTAATCTGCCTATTATTTCAGCAGCTGATGTATATATTTTTACACCTGTTCCAGTTTTTTTTACTCATAGATTTTTCAGCTCTCTCTAAGCGACGTTTATCAAAATGATCAAACAACATTTTAAAATTCCATCATTCTTTATGAGGTTTCCCACCTCTAAATTTTTCTGCGGCATTTTTAAAAACACTAGCAATAACACCTTTTCTAGCTTTTTCAGAAAGTTCTCTAATATATTCTATTGCAGCTGTATCAATTTTAGAGTAAGCTTCTGCATCTTTTCTAATATGATCCAATTTTTTAATAAAATCGTTATATTTATCTTCGTCCCATTTATTAATATTATCTACATCAGAAATATCATAATCTTTCATAAAATCCAAATGTTCTGTTGCTACTATTTCTTGTTTTACTACTTTTTTCATACTTTCCCGATACTTTTCAGCTTCTTCGAGTGATCTTTTTAGATCTTCTCTCATTAAACTACCTTCCGCTAACAGTTTTTCAGTATAATCTATTCTTTCCTCATCTAAATATTTTGCTTCCGTAGTATTCTACTAAGGTTTTCATTATATTGTATGTCATTTTTTATTTTAATAATAACCTGTTTATAAAGTCCAGTAATAATTGAAGGTCGATATAATTTAATACTTTCTTTATATCTTTCATTATCTGATACTACCTCACGAGCATGTTTTTCATTTTCTTGTATTATTTCTGTTAGTTTTCTAATATTTTCATCAGCGTCGAAATCATCTTTACGAACATTATGTAATCTAACATTTTTATACCCATATTTTTCGTTAAAAGATTTATATTCATAATCTTTAATTTTATCATTCATCTTTTTTAGATCATCATTGAATCTTTCTCTTTCTGTGATTTCTTGCTCTTTTCTAAGAGATTCTCTTCTAGCTTCTTCTTCCTCATACCAACTCTTTTCTTTAGTTCTTCAATTTTTTTTTCTATATCTTCTAACATTCTCCTAATCGGCCCAACTGTTAAACTTGCTAATTTTCGTTCAAGTTCAAGTGGATTATTGATCAGACGATCTATTTCAGCTTGCCAAGCAACAGGATTACGAATATGCTATGAAAGTGTTTCAGCTAATCATTTTCTTTCCTCATCAGATCTAGCAATAATTTTTGCAGCAGCTGCTTCTTGTTGCTCTTTAATATAACCAACTAAACCTTTTTCATGTAGTCGTTTAACTTCTTTTTCTGGCAGCGGTTTAGTTTCAGGTTGTTTTCCAAGTAGTGCTTCAGTGACTGGTTTGAGAGCTGTTTCTGCAGCAGTTATTTGTCTACGTCATGCTTGCTGTACTCGCTCCTTAAATGCTGCTTGACATTGAGCAAGTTTTTTTAAATCTTCTATATGGTTTCTGTATTTTGCTCGTTTGCCCATTTTTTTATATATAAATTTTATATAAAACAAAAACTTACTGCAGATAATTTTCAATACAACAACGAAAAATTTTAGTTGGATCATGTGTTAATTTATCAAACAAGAAAAAGTTATATTTATTGGCTGCCGCTTTATGATAAAGTTCAATAAATTTATCTTTTGTCACATCGCCACATTGCTCGTTTGCAATATTTCTAACGTCAACATTGTCAAGTCCGGGAAATAATATAAAACAACCAGTATTTCGTTGAATAAATCTGTCAACATTATAAAAACCTTCGGCTAAATAAACAGAATTACATTTCTTATTACGTGATAGTGAAAAATATGATCTTATTTTTATTCATCTCTACATTATTTAGCGGAATATCGTCAAAAACAACTATTTTGTGCTCGAACGATTCAAGTTGATTAACTGGAACAAGATCTTCTGGTTGTTTGATAATAAAAAAAATCTTCACCAGCATCAAGATCATCACGAAGTTTGTCATTATATTCGCTTAGTAGCTCGAACTTATCTTGCTGTGGATTAATTGTATAAATATAAACTCGATCGTAATTAAAATTATTGCCCAGCAGTAAATTCATAAGCAAATTTGTTTTTCCCGACCCAGTTCGTCCAACAATAAGATAATGACAATCTGGAAGTTCGTTGTTATGTTTATGTTTCACCAACCGCTCTGTATCAAAATTTAATATCGGTGATTTTGCCATTGTTGTTATACATTTTATGTTATATTAAATAAATAATGAGCCATTATACAAAATTTGGAACAACATTAGGAGATTCATCGGCCACAATAACAAACGGCAATATTGATTTATCAGGTTATCTGAAAAAATCTGGTGATAAAATGACAGGAAACCTGTCCATGTCAAATCAGAGAGTAATAGATTTAGAAACAGATTATCCGCCAATAAATGTTGTTGATACACAGGCTGTTAGTTATAAACAACTAAAATCCGTCGACGGTAATAAACTAGATAAATCTGGCGGAACTTTAAGCGGAAACTTAGATATGTCAGGAAAAAAAATTATAAATTTAGAGACTGGATATCCACCAGCGAACTTAAATCAAACTCAAGTGGTGAGTTAGACACAACTAAAATCCGTCGACGATAATAAGTTGTCACTGACAGGCGGAACTTTAAGCGGTAACATAGATATGTCAGAAAAGAAAAAAATTTGGAGACCAGGTATCCGCCAGCAAACTTAAATCATACACAAGCGGTAAGTTATTCACAGTGAGGTATGTGGATGATAACAAACTTGATAAAATCGGCGGAACGGCTATAGGCAATATTAACATGTCAGGAAAAAAAATTATAAATTTAGAGACTGCATATCCGCCAGAAAACTTAAATCAAACACAAGCTGTAAGTTATGTGCAACTAAATTCAGTTGACGACAGTAAACTTAACAAAGCCGGCGACACAATGACAGGTAACCTTACAATGAGTAATAACTTAAAACTAACTGGACTACCAACAACCTCACCACAAGCTGATGCTGATGCTATTGGTTATGCTCAGTTAAAGGAAGAACTTACCCCATATTTTAAGAAATCTGGTGGACTAGTGACAGGCAACATGAACATGAGAGACAAAAAAATAACAACGACATATGTTCCAGTTAATCCTAATGATCTAACAAATAAAATGTATGTTGATAGTGTGTCTGGTGGTATAAAACGAACTAAAAACAATGTTGGATATATTCCAACACTTTATAAAGCAACTGGCAACCGAGCCGGGTTTGAGGTAAGCGCATCAGTATATTGTCCTGAAAATTATCCTTATTACGCTTTCTCTGATAGACATGAGTGGACGACCAACGGAGAAGTTGAACATTTTTGGATTAAAATTAAATGTCCTACTGAAGTTGCTATTTGGCAATTTCATTTGCGCGGCAGATCAAACTCTAATGTTGGGAGAATTTATAATTGGCAATTGGAAGGATCAAACAATGATATCGACTGGACAAAATTATATAGTGCAGTAATTACATATATTTCAACAGCACAATATTTTACAGTCCCGACAGAAAATATTGTTAACAAGTACTTATAGTTTCGAGTGTATGTTTTTGCTGCTGAACATCCATTTCCGGGACTAACAGCATTTCAAATACATACACTCGACGAACAAATTTAATCGAATGCTATAAATTAATGGCAATACAATGGTTCACAGTCCTTGCGACAGAATTTTATGATAATATTTTTAACCCCGCCAAAATGGTTGGAGATGATTCACTAGCGGCACGTGCGATAAATACCAGAAAAAATTATTCAATTCCAATGATAAATTCTCCATTGTCAGAGGAAGAAAAAAAATTTGTTCGTGTTATGTATATGCGGGGACCACAACTAAAAGAAGCAATAGAAAATTTTGAAGTGATAAATAGATACTGTTATCCTGATGATTGTCTAGAAGAACTTAAACAAGTTGAAATTATATTTTAAAAAATATTGATCGAGCTTGATCCTGGAAATTTGGATTTGATAATAAAATCGAACTTAATAAAACAACGAGCTTACGGTGAAAGAGAAGATATAAAAAAAATTGTAGAAGAGAGTCATGATGGTCTCAGTAGATTTATGGAATCTAAAATAATAAGAATGAAAAGAAACAAAAAGTTATTCAACAGTTTCTTAAAACGAAACATATTTAGGTATCTCGGTATGTACTACCACGACAAAGAAACCCTAATTAAAATCGTTACTATGACACCAGACACTGAGTTAATTATTAAAGCATACTCAAATGCAATTTTGCCAATGATACGTAAAAGACCAGAATTTGATCCGATTATTATTGACAGATCTATAAAGATAATCAAAAATTTTGACGATGAAATTAGTGATCTTAATGATATTGACCGAGAAAAGTTTTTTGATAAAGTGACCCAAACAGATTTAGCAGCAAAGCCTGATTCTTATTTTGATATAGATGAAGAAGATGATATTTCATTTCCATCAATCCAGCGCTCTAAACAATTGTTATTACGAAATTATTACAATGAAGTCGAGAAAATACTTACAAAACCATATGAAAAATTAATGTTAAAAGTAGCTTCTGCTGTTGGTCTGATAACAATTGAACTAAAATCGCTCAAAAAATTAATGCTAGCAAATTTTGTGGCCGCATATGTAATTATCAGACAACATCTTGTTTTAAAAAATTACACGTTAGATCAAGTAAGCTTGGTATTAGGGTATATTGATCAAACAGAAAGCGATTACAGTAATTTAGTGAATGAAACAGATTTGTATGAACGTAAAGTAGGAACTACTTTTGACTCATACGCCTGGTTAAAGAAAAATGAGGTACTAACAGATGAGCGATATAAGGATACTTCGTCAGACGTTTATGACAAATACAGAATTTTTATAGCTGATCCTAGAAATCATATTTTCCGTGAGTTTCTTGATCCGATTGCTGGTGCCAGAACTTGCCTTTGTATAAGATATTGTATAATGAAAAAACATCATCGATTTCAACCACATTTCAGGAGAAATTCCAAAACAAGATGTTGACGCACTAGTACAATATTATAAATTGTATCACAAAAACCTTTGGTGTGTAAAGGAATGTTATAAATACTACCTTAGAATACTTCGAGTAATATCATATGTGCCATTGTTAATGACCAGCTCTGATATAATCTCAAATGGAGCATTATTAAATACGTTTTTGTTAATAATATCTGGTGTCGGTGTCTCACTTTCAACACTTGTAAAAAAAATTAAACCTAAACTTGAAACAAAAAAAAATTCTTGTAAAACAGCAAGTATCACTTACAAAAAATGAATTGATCAGATACGATCTTTTTTGCGAGGTGTAAAATATGATATGGACAATTTAATACTCGAGTTTCGTATTATTGACAGTATGTTCACGGATATCCTACCTATGAGAGTCAGCAGGTACGAAAAAGATTATCATAAAATATGGTTACAAAAGTAGTAGATCATCTTTCCAATTTTAGGAAGGGGTGGGGTCTCTGATCTAGAATCCGCATTTAGTTTAGGATCAGCCTATTACTATACCGAAAAAAAATATTTTATCACTAAAAAAAGTTAATCCAGCAGGCCCTTGGAGTTCTGGTCCAGAATCTGCATTTTATTAGGATCAGCCTAGTAGCTTACTACTCATACGACCTGCACAATAAAGTTTGAAATACTTTGTACAACTAGGTTTAACAGGGATACCATTCTGAACGACAATGACCCTATTCGATATTTTACCACTGCCTTAATTGAGATTCCAGAAGAACCCATTGCTAAGTCCTCACCGAACTGTAAAAGAACCCAAAACCGTGGTTCACTAAAGAATGTAAAGAAGCCATTAGACAACGCCGAGAAGCACTGAAAAAATCTAACAATCGTCCAACGTCCGAAAATTTAACTAAGTACCGTATTATTCCGGCTAAAGTTCGCCACACGATTAAAGAAAGTAAAAGAGCATCATGGATAAAATATGTTTCAATTTTATATTCTCGTTCCTCTATAAAGAATGTTTGGGACACGATCCGCAAAATAAATGGAAAGGTAAAACACATCTATTTCCGGCATCTGAAATAAATAACAACAATTTCAATTCTACACATGACATAGTTAATATACTTGCTGATAGTTTCTCTAAAGATTAGTCATCGTCTAATTATTCAGAAGCTTTCCAAATATTAAAAGCTCAAAAAGAAAAGACACGGTTGAAATTCACATCGAATAAATCAGAAAGTTATAATCAACCATTTTCACTGTTGGCGCTTATGAAATCTTTGAATAAGGCCCATGATACATCCACTGGGTCTGACGATATACATTGCCAGTTTTTGAAACATCTTCCAGAACCATCATTAACAGTTCTTCTGGAAATCTTCAATGATTTATAGATTACTGGTAATGTACCAAAATTTGGAAAGAAGCAACAGTAATACCAGTTCCCAAAGCAGGTAAAGATAGCACAGATCCTACCAACTATCTACCCATTGCACTGACGAACTGTGTGTGCAACACAATGGAACGAATGATTAATTTTCTGCTTGTATGGTACATGGAAACCAACAATTTAATATCTCCTTTCCGAAGTGTCTTTCCTTATGGCCGTAGCACCAACGATCATCTGGTTAGACTGGAAATATTTATTCGCAACACATTTATCAAGAAGGAACATTTAGTATCGGTTTTCTTTGATTGAGAAAAGGCCTATGACACGACATGAAAGTACGGGATACTAAATGACCTGCACGATCTAGGTCTAAAAGGCCTTCTGCTCTCTTTCATATCAAACCTTATTCCAGACAGAGAATTCAAGGTACGAGTTGGCTCCACCCTCTCTGATATGCACGAACAAGAGGTGGGTGTACCCCAGGGCAGTGTTTTATCTGTGACGCTTTTCAGCATCAATATCAATAGCATCACCAAGTGTTTCGTTCCTGGTGTGGATTGCTCCTTATACGTTGATGATTTTCTAATATGTTATCGATCAATGCACATGCATACAATTGAGAGACAACTACGGCAAAATATCAACAAGATTCAAAATTGGGCCTTTTTAACGGTTTCAAATTCTTGAAATCAAAAACGGTATGTATGCATTTCTGTCAGTTACGAAGACTTCACGATGATCCTAAACTCACGCTGGACGTAACAACTATTCCAGTTTTTGAGGAAACAAAGTTTTTAGGTATTATCTTCGACATAACACTGACTTTTATTCCACACCTAAAGAACTTGAAAGCTAAATGCTTGAAATCTCTAGATCTTCTTAAAGTAGTAGCGCTCACTGACCTGGGTGCTGATAGAAAAGTCATCCTCAATTTATATAGAACGTTTATTTGCTCCAAACTGTACTATGTTTGCGTAGTTTATGGTTCAGCTATAAAGTCCTATTTGAAGATGCCTGACCCAATTCATCATCAAGGAATTAGACTCGCTCTAGGAGCCTTTAAGACATCCCCGTGTGAAATCCTTCTCGTTGAAGCGAACGAACCACATTTATCACATCGTAGAGAAATGCTTTCCGCACAGTATGCCCTCAAATTAAGATCAAATCCTCTGAGCCCTGCGTTTTCGGCTGTTTTTCAACCCAAATACAAAACCTTATACGAAAATAAACCAAACGAAACACCTACCTCTGGCATTCGAATATCATCCAGCCTTGAGAGTACCAAAATTGATCTTTCTAAAATTCAGAAAACGTCCATCTCCGAAACACCTCCCTGGCGACTTAAACAACCAAAAGTACTTTTTACGTTACACAATGAAAAAAATCGGAGACAAACCATTCCATCTTCAACAACTGTTATCATGAACTCCTCACCCAATTTGAAAACCACACACGAATTTATACTGATGGATCAAAGGATGAGGAAAAGGCTGCTGTGGCCTTCGTTAGTGGAAAACACACAACAAAAGTTCGCTTACCAAATGATACATCATTTGTTTAGTCGAAATTAGAGCAATAGACCTAGCTCTGCAATATATCGAAAACAAACGTATTTTAAATAGCATCATCTTGTCAGATTCGCTAACAGCACTTCAGTCACTACACAAAAGAAAACTGGAGAACCCATTATTAACCAATATTCTCGTCAAAAATACTAAGCTGAGTACCCCCCCCCCCAATATAGTATGCTGTTGGTTACCCAACCATCTTGGTATTAAAGGAAATAAAAAAGCAGATTGCGCTGCTAAAATGACCATATCCCTAGAACCATCTGATTTTAAAATACCGTACACTGATTTTAAACCTAGTATCAAAGAATCTTTACGTCAGAAATGGCAGGCATCATGGAATGATGCAGTGAATAACACACTTCATGCAATCAAACCAACCCTTTGGAGAATGGACTCCCGCCTACAGAACAATCCGTAGGGAGAAGGTAGTCATTGCAAGAATTAGAATTGGTCTTATTTATATAACCCACTCTCACATACTAAAAGGAGAAGACCAACCCGATTGCATTTCTTGCAATGAACCATTCACTGTTAAGCACATTATGATGGAGTGTTTCGACCTCCACCTTACGCGCAATCAGTATTACAATGTGCATGACAAGAAGGAACTTTTTGATAACATAAACGTGACTTGTATTACAGAATTCCTGAAAAAGTTAGCATCTATTTTAAGCTATAACTTTAATACTATCACCTTGAGCAGTTTTATGTAATGTATATACCACCCTTTATTTAAAATACCTTTTCATCTGTCTTCATTAACATACACCATTCACATTCCCCGTTGATCGGAAGCTTTATTTATTACCTTTATTATTTTGTCGTTTTACCTTCAACTCTGGTTTTATATCGCTGGTCGATACGAAACCTTTTAAAATGATCCTAGATATGACCTTTTGTATGGCGCTAAATAGCCTAACAGTGATGATGCGCCGTAAAATTACAATCAATCAATCAATCAATCTTCACTTTCAATTTGCAGCCTGGCATTTATTCTGCAGAAGGGAGTTGCATCAACGAATGAGAGAACGATACATCTTCTCGTACTATTCTCCCCGTCCGCACTATCGCAAAGTTTGGATTTAATGTAATTTCTCTTTAGTATTGCCAAATCCAAGTATCATGCTGGGGCTTCGCCACCAGTCATCAATATGTTTCACAACTTTTATTTCTAGTTTGATACAATACAATACAATACAATACAATACAATACAATACAATACAATACAATACAATACAATACAATACAATACAATACAATACAATTATCTGTTTTGGTATTAAATGTAGAAAAAAAATGCCAATGAAAATAATAAAGGGAGTTTGCAAAGCTCTAAATTCAAACTTCGCGATAGTGCGGACGGGGAGAATAGTACGAGAAACTGTATCGTTCTCTCATTCGTTGATGCAACTTGGCAAGAATAAATGTCAGGTTGCAATTGAAAGTGATGATTGATTGATTGAAAGTGAAGAATTAGTATGCAAAGGAGCATTTCCCATAGAGGAAGAGAGAGGTCTTAAGAGGACAGAGTGACGCAGACAAGGTACATAGTGTATTAGCTTTTTTCTGAGTTGTAGCTGTTGAAAGAAAATTCAGCAAGTGAAATTTATCTTTGTGCAAGAGATGTACTTAAAATCCTATCTCTTACAATAAATTAATGTGACTGGGCATTCAGTCAAGAAATATTGTTGATGAAAATAAAAGAAAGGGAGGTTGTGGAATCCTTGCATTAGGTTTATATCTGATACTGCTAGAATGATATTATTTTGAAATGAAACCTTTGCAATTACTTGGTGGACGAAGACATGCCGTTGCAATTGCAACTGCAGTAGATAGATCTTACTTTCTGGAGAATATACTTGACTTTCCAAAATCAACCAGATGGAGTAGGTATAGAAATGGTGGTAATGCCATATAGGAAAAGATAGGTATCAACAATTGATAGAGTTCCATAATAGGTAGCTGGTGCATCAGCTGCTTCTCTGTTGGAGCTTTAGAAGGAGAAATCAAGAAGCTTCATTTATATTTGTAAAAATGAAACGTACATAAAATTATAGATTTTGTAGTATGCGACAAAATTTGATAAAGGGAAAGAATCAATCAAGAAAAAATGCTGATGGAAAATAGCAAAGACTGGTCGCTTAACTCTACCATTGGGTCAGAATCTAAAACTGATAGAAGGATATTTAAACGAGTGAAAGATTTGTAACTGAGTGTTGGAGGAGAATGGCTTGTTAGAATTGAGCGCAGGAACAGGGCAGATACAATATAGATTTGGATATTGAATGTGGCATGGCAAAAAAGAATGAAGAAGTTGTTAATAACGTAGTAGGGCCGTAGATGAATGGCCGTGAAAAATCAGGTCATAGTTGTCCAGACGAGGTACCTGGTGTATTTGCTGGTTTCATAGTGGGACCTGCAGAAAGAGAATTCAAGATGCGACTTTGGTGCTTGTAGATTTCAGACTATGTGAAAAGCATGCATTTTGTGGTGTGCATAAACAAACAAATTGAATGAATTAAACTAGAAATAAACATTCTCGCGAAGACCCAACACTATATTTGCATGTGACTCTGATTGCGCCGTAAAATTACAATCAATCAATCAATCTTCACTTTCAATTTGCAACCTGACATTTATTCTGCAAAAGGGAGTTGCATCAACGAATGAGAGAACGATACATCTTCTCATACTATTCTCCCCATCCGCACTATCGCAAAGTTTGGATTTAATGTAATTTGTCTTTAGTATTGCTAAATGCAAGAATCATGCTAGGGCTTTACCACTCGTCTTCGATATGTTTCACAACTTTTATTTCTAGTTTGATTCCAACATGTCTTTGCCTTAGTGCACGAAATGAAATGTATGTTTTTCACTCAGTCTGATTTTCAAAACCATAAATGTAACTTGCTGAATTTCCCTACTACAGGACCAACTCCGACACCAGTTGATACACCAGATACCTTTTCCCTGGATCATTATGATCTGTTCATACATGCCCTTTCATCTTGGGCACTACTACCTTACTTATCACTTCTTCATTTTAGAAATTCCAACGTTACATCAAAACTCCAAAAATGTAACTCACATCTGATACCATCTTGACGTTCAATTGTAACGCATCATTCTATTCCATCATATAATTACAACACTTTCAGTCGTTGTATTAACAAAATAGCATAAGTCGATTCAAGTCTAATGCCAAAACTAGTCAACCATTATTTAGTAACGTGTATAAACATTAATTTCTATATTCATTCCTTCCCTTTATCGATTTTATGGCATGCTATAAATTATACGATTGTAAGTAAGTTATTGTTTACAAATAAAAATGTAGCTTCTTGAATTCTCCTTTTGCAGCTTCATCAAAGAAACCACCCGATACACCAGGTACCTCCTCTGAACCACTATCATGTCTTGATACCTATGTCTTCCTGTCTGGCACTACCACTTTCATATACCTTCTTCATTTTACAATTTCCAAAGTGAATTTATCTCTAAAAGGTAAGACATATCTACTACAGATACAATTGTAACGCTATGTCTTCGTGTATCACGGGTTTTATTCAAAGTAATAGCATTCTAAGAGTGTTAGATATAAACCTAATGTTAGAGCTTTGCAAATTCCCTTTATTATTTTCATTGCCATTTTTCTACATTTAATACCAAGACAGATCATTACATTGCAATCCTTAAAAGAAAATGGTTTTAATTATTCTACTATATAGACTCATGTTTGCAGTTTACTCTTCATTTGCAGGACATTCAAAGGTTCCTGTGACTAAAATAGATCCAGAGAAACCAATAAATTGGGGTAATATTTGCGAACTATTTTAATTCTTGGTGGAATATAACACAGTTACTGTCATTAGCAGATATGTAGAGTTTTGAATACTGTAATTTGTCCGTTTATTGTTCAACTATAATTTCAGCAAGATATAACAATTGTGAACCGGGAACTTAATCATTTTCTATACAGCCTTGTCGTTTGTCCAATACGTTGAGTTGAATCCAATTGTCGAGGTTGCAAACTTTGAATCTTTTCCACATGTACATTTGATGTTTATATAATACGAACTAAATGAACCTCTTCGCAATTAGTTTGCTTGGAATATTATCTCTGTATATGTAAATTAATAATTATCGGAAAATATTAAAATGTATATTAAGTGGTTTGACCCAATAATATCCAACAATATGGATATATTTTCTTTTGAGGTATCTTTTATTCATCCTTCCTCTATCTCATAGATTCAGTAAATATTGCTCTCCACTTCTCCATATCGGTGAATCGTACGTTCGATAAAGACCTGGAAAACAAAAGCAGCGCTAAGTAAGAATACGTATATGAATTCCAGCAAAAGGTAGAACTTTTACTTTTTTTACAACATATACACAATGCATCAATTAGACCATACTATATTGCAGGTATTGAAAGGCCAGTCACATCTGAAATAGCATTATAATTTTGTAAGCGATGTGCAGATATATTTTAATTCGTATTTAATTTGTATTTCATTTTGGAAATATTTGCAACAATCTAACAAAATATATACAGTATATATAAA
>JAECUM010016802.1:0-46247 GCA_016617855.1 Megalonaias nervosa
CACATTCGGAAAGTTTTATCCGGTTTCGGAACAAGAATGCACGGTGAACTCCAATCACTCTTACTGGGCTGTATAAAATCTTTTTCCAGTAAATACTGAATCTCTTTTTTCATGCATTCCTGTTTAAAAGGATTCATCCTGTATGGGTGTTGTTTCATGGGTTTCGAATCTACTATTTCAACGTCATGAACAATTTTGTTTGTCCTTGTAGGCACGTCTGGAAACAAGTGCTCATATTCCGATAATTGTTTAAGTTCACTTTTTTCTTGATTTTGTAAATGAGAAAGTTTCTGGTCTAGATTTTCCATAACTTCCGAATTCCGAAGATTTGTTGTTCCAAGATCAGTAGAATCCAACTGAATTCCTTCATTCAAATCCTCAGTTGGTGGGACAGGTACAACTAAATTAATTGCATGATTTACTTGGCTATTTCTTTCAAAATAATTAGTACTCCATTAATTTACTTAGACCAGAGTACTAATTATTATAATTTAACTCATTCATTTTCTTCTTTACTTTGTAAGGACCATAAAACCTAACTTGAAGAAAATTCTGCAGAATGAGCAAGAGAAAATGGACTCTACTACACAACTCAAAAATTCTCTCTAGTAAACTTTGGTGAAACCATAATTTCACTTTTGACTTGAACTGGTGAATGCCAAATTCAAGTATAACAAGCTGGAACATTCCAGACTTGAAATTTGACCTTTGACCAGATTGATCAAATTTGAGAAGGCCAAATTGAGCAAAATTCCTCAAAGGAATTACCTCTGGAAAACTTGTTGACGCACACTTGATGGTGGACAGATTTTGGTTACCTGACTTGGTCTTTAGTAAGGGACCAACACAATCTACCATAATTCTACTGAATGGCTCGTCAAATGCAGGAATTGGTTGTAGATGAGCTTTAGGTATCTTTTGATTTGGTTTTCCTACAATTTGACAAGTATGACAAGATCTACAAAACTTGCACACATCACTTTTAATTTTTGGCCAATAGAAGTGAGTCAAGATCTTGTGATACGTTTTATTTATCCCTAAATGACCAGCCATAGGAGCTTCATGGGCCAAACAAAGTATTTCCTGTCTGTAAGGTTTCGGAACCACAATCTGATATTTTACTGACCATTCGTCACTAGCAGGTACTTCGAGAGGTCTCCTTTGTCTCATAAGGACTCCATTTTTAATGAAGTAACAGACAGGTACTTCAGTTGCTTCTTTTTCACTAACGGCCCGCTGAAACAAACAGGAGATCTCAGGATCCTTCTCCTGTTCGACGACAAGTGATTGTCGTTTATCACCCTGATCAGATAAAAGAGAATGAGTATTCAAAAGAGGATCACTATGATCAATACCTTTTGACTGATCCAAATTAGAAATGAAAGTGACCTCATCAAAAGCCTGACCAATACATGTGTCAGCTAAAGGAATACACTCCTTGTCAAAATCATTCTCAAGAGCTTTCTTTGCCATAGCTCTGGTAACTGCACAAGCTGGGGATAAATCAGGGATTTCTTTTTCAATAGGATCAACTTTCTGATCCAAAGAAGGCTTGTCAGTTACAAGTGGATTAACCACAACCTTGTCTCCAGCTAAGTCATTGCCTAGCAACAAATGAATGCCCTCAAGGGGTAAGGTAGACACTACACCAACTGTCACAGGTCCTGAAACTAAGTCTGATGACAAATTAACAGAATGGAGAGGAACATTAACAAAGCCGCACTCTACTCCCTGAACGAGAACACTCTCATTAGAACAGGTCTTCTCATGAAGAAGGCAAAATACCTGAAACTAAAAGACTCTGAGAAGCGCCTGTATCCCTCAAAATTTTAATAGGGATAGAATTGGCCAAATCAACCAAGAGTGATATAGAACCCTTCGACATGAATGGTTCAAAATTCTCCATGACACAATCAGACTGAGGGTTTTCAAACCCAACAAATGTATTGTTTTCAATACATGACCGTGACCTTGACCTCTTAGCAATAAGAGCATTTGGGATAGGTCTATCTTAATTCTGATGCCTATATTTCAATTTGAAGCAATCAGAAATGACGTGTCCTTTTTTCTTACAATAGGTACACGTAGGAATAGACAAGGATTTTGAATCAAGTCTCTCAGAGGCTTGATTTTTAGAATTTGTGCCAGATTGAGTTTTACTGAGAGTCGTATTTGGTTGAAACACCTTTCTATCAGTAGACTGCTGCGTGAAAGATTTGCTTACAGCAGGAACTTTATGAGTTAAGGAATACTTATCAGCAGCAAGAGCAGCATTTTCCAAGGTTTTGACCTCATGATCTTCCAGATAAGTTTTGACATCACTAGAAACACAGTTCTTGAACTCTTCAAGTAATACCAGTTGTTCGAGTCTTTCATAATCATGTTCAATTTTCTCAGACAGACACCATCTCTTGAACAACTGTTCTTTTTCTGTAGCAAATTCAACATAAGTGTGTGTAGTTTCTTTTTTGTAGTTTCTGAACTTTTGCCGATAAGCCTCAGGTGTTATTTTATAACCCTTCAAGATGCATTCCTTAACCAAATCGTAATCAGAACTGTGTTGTACTGACAGAGATATATAGATCTCTCTGGCCTTGCCATAAAGTACGCTCTGCAATAATTCAGTCCAATACTCTCTTGGCCATTTCGAATTCCCAGCAACTTTTTGAAAATGAATAAAATATTTGTCTACTTCCTTTTCACTAAAAGGGGGAACTAACTTGATATTTCCTAAAATGTTAAAATTTGAATTTGATGAGAAGTAGAATCGTCCCTGCTACTTGCCAGCTCAAATTCTTTCATTCTAATTTGAAATTTTTTATCGTTTCCATCCTTCTCTTTTTGCATCTGTCTCTCTCTCACTCTCCCTTTCTTCAAATTGCATTTGTTCCTTTTGTAATTATATTTGCCTTTCTTTTTCCCTTTCTTCTATTTGTATTTGTCTTTCTTTTTCCCTTTCTTCAGATTGTAATCTAATTTGTTCTTTTTGTAATTTTATTTGTTCTTTCTGTAATTCTATATGTTCTTTTCTTTCTCTCTCTGAAACTCGAGCTTCCTCAACTCTACTTCCATCATTTTCATTTTCAATTCCAATTTCTTAGTGTCAGAGTCTGTCATAGACTTACTGACAGATGCCTAAACACTTTGGTCAAAAATATTCTTTTCTACCAAATGTTGAACTAACATTTTCTTGATTTCTTGTTTTGTCAAGGAAGCTTTTGCTTCAGAAAGATCGTACTTTCTAGGCAAGTTCAAGCAACTCATCCTTCTTCAGACTATCCAACTGTTCTTGAGTTGGGTTAGAAAGAAAACTCTCCACTTTTGACATTCTTGAAAGAAAGCCTGTTGTTTTCACTAAGATTTCAAATAAAATGAACTAGGGAATTTAAATTTCAAATTTTAGCCAATTTCATAAATCAGCCAATTTCATAGATCCATCCCGGACGAGCCCCCAATTTCTTTATGTTACGTATCGGCTCGTTCAAAGTAAGACAAAGAAAGAGTGAAGACAACAAGCTTTGTAAATTTTAACAAAAATAATTTATTTCCCTAGAAAACACGGAGAAAAGGTAAATATGTGAAACAAGACTTACGATTTACGAAGAAGATCCAAAAATATGACCTAAAATTGTGAAAACATAAGTCCTGTGAATAAACAGTTCTAAATTGATACAGTCTGAATCTCAGTTCCGTTCCAAGATGGCAGATGATGACGTCAGACGAAGGCTAGCACAAAATGTCCAGAATTTTCACTGTAAAGCACAATTTGTATTGTTCTGTTCCGATTTAGAAAATTTCATCAAATGTCTTTGTCCAAAGCCAGTAGTGTTGTTCTCCAGGGAAAATAATTATTTAGAAAGTAGATGAAATACAGCTACCACCACTAACAACACGCATGATGTTCCTCGTACGAATGCACAACTCCTTCCAGCACAGAAATATCTTTCTTAAGGTATTATAAACTCTGTAAGATGTTATGATGTGACTCTGAACCACGACTGACTACGATTACGACTCTGACCAAAAATTTCTTACAGTTAACTGAGCATTTAAAACAAGCTAATGCGTCATTAAATGTACACACGCATGAAGCACACGTGTGATTTCGAAATCACTACAATGCGTAAGCAAGTATTATTTTGAAATAAGGTGGTCACAGCCAATCATTTACATAGCTCTTTCTCACTGTTTACTTGATACGAAAAACCGTCATGCAAAAATCGTGCTTACACGAGTCACATTTACGTTTTAAATAAATACGATGTTTCTAACAAACTATTAGACCCATGCAAACATAATCATAATAATAATAATAATAATAATAATAATAATAATAATAATATTAATAATAATAATAACATTTAGTGGTATAAAAATAAAATAAAAATGAAACAAAGAATTAGAAGAATTTAAATTTTAACACATATGTAATTTAACTACAGGGTCGTAACACTTTCCCCATAAAGAAAAAAGAAAGATTTATGTAATAAAGCTTTCTTTTTTACCAGATGTAAATTATACATGAGGTAAAAAAACATTTACATAAGAAGAACTCTTATGAATCTACACAAAGGTGTATATGAAAATGGCATTTCTATACACGGGAAAGTGCGTCTGCAATTAAATTATCTTTTCCTCTAATATGCCTGATGTCAAGATTGTACTCTTGCAAAAATAAACTCCACCTCAATAGTCTTTGATTCTTATTTTTCATTCTGCTGATGAAAGTAAGGGGGTTGTGATCACTAAACACAACAACCGGAGAAGGAGCCGAGCTAACATAAACTTCAAAATGCTGTAATGCTAGCATTAAAGCCAAGCATTCCTTCTCGATTGTTGAGTAGTTTCTTTGGTGTTTATTTAATTTCTTAGAGAAGTAACACACTGGGTGTTCTACACCGTTTTTGTCATCTTGAAGCAAAACTGCTCCAACCCCAACATCACTTGCATCCACAGAAAGTTTGAATGGTTGACTGAAATCTGGAGCTTTTAAAACTGGTGCATTTTTAAGTATGGCTTTTAACCTATCGAAAGCCTCTTGACATTTTTCAGTCCAAAGAAACTTGTTTTTCTTTCTCAACAAGTTTGTCAGAGGTTCAACAATATCAGAAAAATTAGAACAAAATTTGCGATAGTACCCAGCCATACCTAAAAATCGCATTAGCTGTTTTTTACTGACAGGCACAGGAAATTCAGAAATAGCCTTGACCTTAGCATCTATAGGTTTAATTTGACCATGTCCCACAATATGTCCTAGAAAAGTAACACACGCACGGCAGAACTCACTTTTAGATACATTAATAGTCAAATTTGCATCCGTGAGTCTGTCGAAGAACTTCCGAATCGTGGCTAGATGTTCTTTCCAGGTGTTGTTGTAGATGATGGCATCATCAATATAGGCATCACAATTGTCTAGACCAGAAGTAATCATATTCATAAGGCGTTGAAAAGTACTTGGAGAACCCTTCATCCCAAATGGCATTACTTTATACTGGTAGAGTCCATCTGGAGTCACAAATGCCGAAATTTCTTTTGCTCTTTCCGTTAATGGAATTTGCCAAAAATCCTTCAGAAGGTCGAATTTAGTGACGTATTTGGCATTTCCAATTTTGTCGATACAATCGTCGATTCTTGGCAATGGAAATGAGTCTGTTTTTGTCACACTGTTCACCTTCCTGTAATCCGTACACATTCGGAAAGTTTTATCCGGTTTCGGAACAAGAATGCACGGTGAACTCCAATCACTCTTACTGGGCTGTATAAAATCATTTTCCAGTAAATACTGAATCTCTTTTTTCATGTATTCCTGTTTAAAAGGATTCATCCTGTATGGGTGTTGTTTCATGGGTTTCGAATCTACTATTTCGACGTCGTGAAAAATTTTGTTTGTCCTTGTAGGCACGTCTGGAAACAAGTGCTCATATTCAGACAATAATTGTTTAAGTTCACTTTTTTCTTGATTTTGTAAATGAGAAAATTTCTGGTCTAGTTTTTCCATAACTTCCAAATTCCGAAGATTTGTTGTTCCAAGAATTAGTAGAATCCAACTGAATTCCTTCACACAAATCCTCAGCTGGTGGGACAGGTACAACTAAATTAATTGCATGGTATACCTGGCTATTTCTTTTAAAATAATAGTACTCCATTAATTTACTTAGACTTGAGAACTAATATTAATTTAACTCATTCATTTTCTTCTTTACTTTGTAAGGGCCATAAAATCTTACTTGAAGAAAATTCTGCAGAATAAGCAAGAGAGAATGGACTTTATTACAGGACTCAAAAATTCTCTCTAGCACACTTTGGTGAAACCAAAGTTTCATTTTTAACTTGAACTGCTGAATGCCAAATTCATGTGTAACAAGCTGGAACATTCCAGACTTAAAATCTGACCTTTGACCAGATTGATCAAATTTGAGAAGGCCAAATTGAGCAAAATTCCTCAAAGGAATTACCTCTGGAAAACTTGTTGACGCACACTTGATGGTGGACAGATTTTGGTTACCTGACTTGGTCTTTAGTAAGGGACCAACACAATCTACCATAATTCTACTGAATGGCTCGTCAAATGCAGGAATTGGTTGTAGATGAGCTTTAGGTATCTTTTGATTTGGTTTTCCTACAATTTGACAAGTATGACAAGATCTACAAAACTTGCACACATCACTTTTAATTTTTGGCCAATAGAAGTGAGTCAAGATCTTGTGATACGTTTTATTTATCCCTAAATGACCAGCCATAGGAGCTTCATGGGCCAAACAAAGTATTTCCTGTCTGTAAGGTTTCGGAACCACAATCTGATATTTTACTGACCATTCGTCACTAGCAGGTACTTCGAGAGGTCTCCTTTTTCTCATAAGGACTCCATTTTTAATGAAGTAACAGACAGGTACTTCAGTTGCTTCTTTTTCACTAACGGCCCGCTGAAACAAACAGGAGATCTCAGGATCCTTCTCCTGTTCGACGACAAGTGATTGTCGTTTATCACCCTGATCAGATAAAAGAGAATGAGTATTCAAAAGAGGATCACTATGATCAATACCTTTTGACTGATCCAAATTAGAAGTGAAAGTGACCTCATCAAAAGCCTGACCAATACATGTGTCAGCTAAAGGAATACATTCCTTGTCAAAATCATTCTCAAGAGCTTTCTTTGCCATAGCTATGGTAACTGCACAAGCTGGGAATAAATCAGGGATTTCATTTTCAACAGGATCAACTTTCTGATCCAAAGAAGGCTTGTCAGTTACAAGTGGATTAACCACAACCTTGTCTTCAGCTAAGTCATTGCCTAGCAACAAATGAATGCCCTCAAGGGGTAAGGTAGACACTACACCAACTGTCACAGGTCCTGAAACTAAGTCTGATGACAAATTAACAGAATGGAGAGGAACATTAACAAAGCCGCACTCTACTCCCTGAATGAGAACACTCATTAGAACAGGTCTTCCCAGAAGAAGGCAAAATACCTGAAACTAAAAGACTCTGAGAAGCGCCTGTATCCCTTAAAATTTTAATAGGGATAGGATTGGCCAAATCACCCAAGAGTGATATAGAACCCTTCGACATGAATGTTTCAAAATTCTCCATGACACAATCAGACTGAGGTTTTTCAAACCCAACAAATGTATTGTTTTCAATACATGGCCGTGACCTTGACCTCTTAGAAATAAGAGCATTTGGGATAGGTCTATCTTGATTCTGATGCCTATATTTCAATTTGAAGCAATCAGAAATGACGTGTCCTTTTTTCTTGCAATAGGTGCACGTAGGAATAGACAAGGATTTTGAATCAAGTCTCTCAGAGGTTTGATTTTTAGAATTTGTGCCAGATTGAGTTTTACTGAGAGTCGTATTTGGTTGAAACACCTTTCTATCAGTAGACTGCTGCGTGAAAGATTTGCTTACAGCAGGAACTTTATGAGTTAAGGAATACTTATCAGTAGCAAGAGCAGCATTTTCCAAGGTTTTGACCTCATGATCTTCAAGGTGATTTTTGATATCACTAGGAATACAATATTTAAACTCTTCAAGTAATACCAGTTGTTCGAGTCTTTCATAATCATGTTCAATTTTCTCAGGCAGACACCATCTCTTGAACAACTGTTCGTTTTCTGTAGCAAATTCAAGATAAGTGTGTGTAGTTTCTTTTTTGTAGTTTCTGAACTTTTGCCGATAAGCCTCAGGGATTAATTCATAACCCTTCAAGATGCATTCCTTAACCAAATCGTAATCAGAACTTTGTTGTACTGACAGAGATATATAGATATCTCTGGCCTTGCCATAAAGTACACTCTGCAATAATTGAGTCCAATACTCTCTTGGCCATTTTGAATTCTCAGCGACTTTTTCAAAAAGAATAAAATATTTATCTACTTCCTTTTCACTAAAAGGGGGAACTAACTTGATATTTCCTAAAATGTTAAAATTTAAATTTGCACGGGAAGTGGAATCGTGCCTGCTACTTGCCAGCTCAAATTCTTTCATTCTAATTTGAAATTCTTTATCTTTTTCATCCTTCCCTTTTTGCATCTGTCTCTCTCTCTCCCTTTCTTCAAATTGCATTTGTTCCTTTTGTAATTCCATTTGCCTTTCTTTTTCCCTTTCTTCTATTTGTCTTTGTTTTTCCCTTTCTTCTATTTGTATTTGTTCCTTTTGCAATTCTAATTGCCTTTCTTTTTCCCTTTCTTCTAATTGCATTTGTCTTTCTCTTTCCCTTTCTTCTAATTGCATTTGTCTTTCCTGTCTATCTTTCTCCTCCTTTTCAGATTGTAATCTCATTTGTTCTTTTTTATTCTGAAGCTCGAGCTTCCTTAACTCTATTTCCATTTTTTAAATTTTAGTTCTGTTTTCTTACTGTCAGAGTCTGTCATAGACTTAATGACAGATGCCAAAACACTTTGGTCAAAAACATTCTGTCCTACCAAATATTGAATCAAAATTTTTTTGATTTCTTGCTTTGTCAAGGAAGCTTTTGCTTCGGAAAGATCGTACTTTCTGGCAAGTTCAAGCAACTCATCCTTCTTCAAACTATCCAACTGTTGTTGAGTTGGACTAGAAAGAAAACTCTCCACTTTTGACATTCTTAAAGCCTGTTGTTTTCACTAAAATTTCAAATAAAATGAACTAGGGAATTTCAATTTCAATTTTTAGCCAATTTCATATATCAGCCAAATTCATAGATCCATCCCGGACGAGCAACTCAATTTCTTTATGTTACGTATCGGCTCGTTCAAAGTAACACAAAGAGTGAAGACAACAAGCTTTGTAAATTTTAACAAAAATAATTTATTTCCCTAGAAAACACGGAGAAAAGGTAAATATATCAAACAAGACTTACGATTTACGAAGAAGATCCAAAAAATTGTTCTCAATTTGTGAAAACACATAAGTCCTGTGAATAAACAGTTCTAAATTGATACAGTCTAAATCTCAGTTCCGTTCCAAGATGGCGGATGATGACGTCAGACGAAGGTTAACACAAAATGTCCAGAATTTTCACTGTAAAGCACAATTTGTATTGTTCTGTTCCGATTTAGAAGTAATTTCATCAAATGTCTTTGTCCAAAGCCAGTAGTGTTGTTCTCCAGGGAAAATAACTATTTAGAAAGTAGATGAAATACAGCTACCACCACTAACAACACGCATGATGTTCCTCGTACGAATGCACAACTCCTTCCAGCACAGAAATATCTTTCTTAAGGTATTATAAACTGTGTAAGATGTTATGATGTGACTCTGAACCACGACTGACTACGATTACGACTCTGACCATCTCAAGGACTAAATATTTCTTACAGGTAACTGAGCATTTAAAACACGCTAATGCGTCATTACATGTACACACGCACGAATCACACACGTGTGATTTCGAAATCACTACAATGCGTAAACAAGTATTATTTTGAAATAACGTGGTCACAGCCAATCATTTACATAGCTCTTTCTCACTGTTTACTTGATACGAAAAACCGTCATGCAAAAATCGTGCTTACACGAGTCACATTTACGTTTTAAATAAATACGCTGTTTCCAACATACTATTAGACCTTGCTAACATAATCATCACCATAATAATAATAACATTTAGTGATATAAAAATAAAATAAAAAATGAAACAAAGAATTAGAAGAATTTAAATTTTAACACATATGTAATTTAACTACAGGGTCGTAACACTTTCCCCCATAAAGAAAAAAGAAATATTTATGTAATAAAGCTTTCTTTTTTACCAGATGTAAATTATACATGAGGTAAAAAAAAAACATTTACATATAATGAACTCTTATGAATCTACACAAAGGTGTATGTGAAAATGATATTTCTATACACGGGAAAGTGCGTCTGCAATTAAATTATCTTTTCCTCTAATGTGCCTGATGTCAAGATTGTACTCTTGCAAAAATAAACTCCATCTCAATAGTCTTTGATTTTTATTTTTCATTCTGCTTATGAATGTAAGGGGGTTGTGATCACTAAACACAACAACCGGAGAAGGAGCCGAGCTAACATAAACTTCAAAATGCTGTAATGCTAGCATTAAAGCCAAGCATTCCTTCTCGATTGTTGAGTAGTTTCTTTGGTGTTTATTTAATTTCTTAGAGAAGTAACACACTGGGTGTTCAACACCATTTTTGTTATCTTGAAGCAAAACTGCTCCAACCCCAACATCACTTGCATCCACAGAAAGTTTGAATGGTTGACTGAAATCTGGAGCTGTTAAAACTGGTGCATTTTTCTTTATTTTTTTTAACCTATCGAAAGCCTCTTGACATTTTTCAGTCCAAAGAAACTTGTTTTTCTTTCTCAGCAAGTTTGTCAGAGGTTCAACAATATCAGAAAAATTAGAACAAAATTTGCGATAGTACCCGGCCATACCCAAAAATCGCATCAGCTGTTTTTTACTGACGGGTACAGGAAATTTAGAAATAGCCTTGACCTTAGCATCTATAGGTTTAATTTGACCATGTCCCATAATATGTCCTAGAAAAGTAACACAAGCACGGCAGAACTCACTTTTAGATACATTAATAGTCAAATTTGCATCCGTGAGTCTGTCGAAGAACTTCCGAATCGTGGCTAGATGTTCTTTCCAGGTGTTGTTGTAGATGATGGCATCATCAATATAGGCATCACAATTGTCTAGACCAGAGGTAATCATATTCATAAGGCGTTGAAAAGTACTTGGAGAACCCTTCATCCCAAATAGCATTACTTTATACTGGTAGAGTCCATCTGGAGTCACAAATACCGAAATTTCTTTTGCTCTTTCCGTTAATGGAATTTGCCAAAAACCCTTCAGAAGGTCGAATTTAGTGACGTATTTGGCATTTCCAAATTTGTCGATACAATCGTCGATTCTTGGCAATGGAAATGAGTCTGTTTTTGTCACACTGTTCACCTTCCTGTAATCCGTACACATTCGGAAAGTTTTATCCGGTTTCGAACAAGAATGCACGGTGAACTCCAATCACTCTTACTGGGCTGTATAAAATCATTTTCCAGTAAATACTGAATCTCTTTTTTCATGTATTCCTGTTTAAAAGGATTCATCCTGTATGGGTGTTGTTTCATGGGTTTCGAATCTACTATTTCGACGTCGTGAAAAATTTTGTTTGTCCTTGTAGGTATGTCTGGAAACAAGTGTTCATATTCAGACAATAATTGTTTAAGTTCACTTTTTTCTTGTTTTTGTAAATGAGAAAGTTTCTGGTCTAGATTTTCCATAACTTCCGAATTCCGAAGACTGGTTGTTCCAAGATCAGTAGAATCCAACTGAATTCCTTCATTCAAATCTTCAGCTGGTGGGACAGGTACAACTAAATTAATTGCATGATTTACTTGGCTATTTCTTTTAAAATAATAGTACTCCATTAATTTACTTAGACTTGAGTACTAATCATAATTTAACTCATTCATTTTCTTCTTTACTTTGTAAGGGCCATAAAATCTTACTTGAAGAA
The DNA here is from genome assembly GCA_016617855.1 of Megalonaias nervosa. NCBI lineage: Eukaryota > Metazoa > Mollusca > Bivalvia > Unionida > Unionidae > Megalonaias > Megalonaias nervosa. The sequence continues at coordinate 11,964 of JAECUM010016802.1, forward strand.
AATTCTGCAGAATAAGCAAGAGAGAATGGACTTTATTACAGGACTCAAAAATTCTCTCTAGTACACTTTGGTGAAACCAAAGTTTCATTTTTAACTTGAACTGCTGAATGCCAAATTCAAGTATAACAAGCTGGAACATACCAGGCTTGAAATCTGACCTTTGCCCAGATTGATCAAATTTGAGAAAGCCAAATTGAGCAAAATTCCGCAACGGAATTGCCTTTGGAAAACTTGTTGACGCAAACTTGATGGTCAACAAATTTTGGTTACCTGACTTGGTCTTCGGTAAGGGACTAACACAATCTCCCATAGTTCTACTGAATGGTTCACCAAATGCAGGAATTGGTTGTAGATGAGCTTTAGGTATCTTGATTTGGTTTTCCTACAATTTGACAAGTATGACAAGATCTACAAAACGTGCACACATCACTTTTAATTTTTGGCCAATAGAAGTGAGTCAAGATCTTGTGATACGTTTTATTTATCCCTAAATGACCAGCCATAGGAGTTTCATGGGCCAAACTAAGTATTTCCTGTCTGTAAGGTTTCAGAACAACAATCTGATATTTTACTGACCATTCCTCACTAGCAGGTACCTCGAAAAGTCTCCATTTTCTCATAAGGACTCCATTTTTAATGAAGCAACAGACAGGTACTTCAGTTGCTTCAGTTTCACTAACGGCCGGCTGAAACAAACAAGAGATCTCATGATCCTTCTCCTGTTCGACGACAAGTGATTGTCGTTTGTCACCCTGATCAGATAAAAGAGAATGAGTATTCAAAAGAGGATCACTATGATCAATCCCTTTTGACTGATCCAAATTAGAAGTGAAAGTGACCTCATCAAAAGCCTGACCAATACATGTGTCAGCTAAAGGAATACACTCCTTGTCAAAATCATTCTCAAGAGCTTTCTTTGCCATAGCTCTGGTAACTGCACAAGCTGGGAATAAATCAGGATTTCTTTTTCAATAGGATCAACTTTCTGATCCAAAGAAGGCTTGTCAGTTACAAGTGGATTAACCACAACCTTGTCTCCAGCTAAGTCATTGCCTAGCAACAAATGAATGCCCTCAACGGGTAAAGTAGACACTACACCAACTGTCACAGGTCCTGAAACTAAGTCTGGTGACAAATTAACAGAATGGAAAGGAACATTAACAAAGCCGCACTCTACTCCCTGAATGAGAACACTGTCATTAGAACAGGTCTTCTCAGAAGAAGGCAAAATACCTGAAACTAAAAGACTCTGAGAAGCGCCTGTATCCCTTAAAATTTTAATAGGGATAGGATTGGCCAAATCACCCAAGAGTGATATAGAACTCTTCGACATGAATGTTTCAAAATTCTCCATGACACAATCAGACTGAGGTTTTTCAAACCCAACAAATGTATTGTTTTCAATACATGACCATGACCTTGACCTCTTAGAAATAAGAGCATTTGGGATAGGTCTATCTTGATTCTGATGCCTATATTTCAATCTGAAGCAATCAGAAATGACGTGTCCTTTTTTCTTACAATAGGTACACGTAGGAATAGACAAGGATTTTGAATCAAGTCTCTCAGAGGTTTGATTTTTAGAATTTGTGCCAGATTGAGTTTTACTGAGAGTCGTATTTGGATTGAAACACCTTTCTATCAGTAGACTGCTGAGTGAAAGATTTGCTTACAGCAGGAACTTTATGAGTTAAGGAATACTTATCAGCAGCAAGAGCAGCATTTTCCAAGGTTTTGACCTCATGATCTTCAAGGTGATTTTTGATATCACTAGGAATACAATATTTAAACTCTTCAAGTAATACCAGTTGTTCGAGTCTTTCATAATCATGTTCAATTTTCTCAGACAGACACCATCTCTTGAACAACTGTTCTTTTTCTGTAGCAAATTCAACATAAGTGTGTGTAGTTTCTTTTTTGTAGTTTCTGAACTTTTGCCGATAAGCCTCAGGTGTTAATTTATAACCCTTCAAGATGCATTCCTTAACCAAATCGTAATCAGAACTGTGTTGTACTGACAGAGATATATAGATCTCTCTGGCCTTGCCATAAAGTACGCTCTGCAATAATTCAGTCCAATACTCTCTTGGCCATTTCGAATTCTCAGCAACTTTTTGAAAATGAATAAAATATTTGTCTACTTCCTTTTCACTAAAAGGGGGAACTAACTTGATATTTCCTAAAATGTTAAAATTTGAATTTGCTTGAGAAGTGGAATCGTGCCTGCTACTTGCCAGCTCAAATTCTTTCATTCTAATTTGAAATTCTTTATCTTTTCCACCCTTCTCTTTTTGCATCTGTCTCTCTCTCTCTCCCTTTCTTCAAATTGCATTTGTTCCTTTTGTAACTCTATTTGCCTTTCTTTTTCCCTTTCTTCTATTTGTATTTGTCTTTCTTTTTCCCTTTCTTCAGATTGTAATCTAATTTGTTCTTTTTGTAATTTTATTTGTTCTTTCTGTAATTCTATCTGTTCTTTTCTTTCTCTCTCTGAAACTCGAGCTTCCTCAACTCTACTTCCATCTTTTTCATTTTCAATTCCAATTTCTTAGTGTCAGAGTCTGTCATAGACTTACTGACAGATGCCTAAACACTTTGGTCAAAAATATTCTTTTCTACCAAATGTTGAACTAACATTTTCTTGATTTCTTGTTTTGTCAAGGAAGCTTTTGCTTCAGAAAGATCGTACTTTCTAGCAAGTTCAAGCAACTCATCCTTCTTCAGACTATCCAACTGTTCTTGAGTTGGGTTAGAAAGAAAACTCTCCACTTTTGACATTCTTAGAAAGAAAGCATGTTGTTTTCACTAAGATTTCAAATAAAATGAACTAGGGAATTTAAATTTCAAATTTTAGCCAATTTCATAAATCAGCCAATTTCATAGATCCATCCCGGACGAGCCCCCAATTTCTTTATGTTACGTATCGGCTCGTTCAAAGTAACACAAAGAAAGAGTGAAGACAACAAGCTTTGTAAATTTTAACAAAAATAATTTATTTCCCTAGAAAACACGGAGAAAAGGTAAATATGTGAAACAAGACTTACGATTTACGAAGAAGATCCAAAAATATGACCTAAAATTGTGAAAACATAAGTCCTGTGAATAAACAGTTCTAAATTGATACAGTCTGAATCTCAGTTCCGTTCCAAGATGGCGGATGATGACGTCAGACGAAGGCTAACACAAAATGTCCAGAATTTTCACTGTAAAGCACAATTTGTATTGTTCTGTTCCGATTTAGAAAATTTCATCAAATGTCTTTGTCCAAAGCCAGTAGTGTTGTTCTCCAGGGAAAATAATTATTTAGAAAGTAGATGAAATACAGCTACCACCACTAACAACACGCATGATGTTCCTCGTACGAATGCACAACTCCTTCCAGCACAGAAATATCTTTCTTAAGGTATTATAAACTCTGTAAGATGTTATGATGTGACTCTGAACCACGACTGACTACGATTACGACTCTGACATCTCAATGACTAAATATTTCTTACAGGTAACTGAGCATTTAAAACACGCTAATGCGTCATTACATGTACACACGCACGAATCACACACGTGTGATTTCGAAATCACTACAATGCGTAAACAAGTATTATTTTGAAATAACGTGGTCACAGCCAATCATTTACATAGCTCTTTCTCACTGTTTACTTGATACGAAAAACCGTCATGCAAAAATCGTGCTTACACGAGTCACATTTACGTTTTAAATAAATACGATGTTTCTAACAAACTATTAGACCCATGCAAACATAATCTTCATCATCATAATAATAAAAATAATAATAATAACATTTAGTGGTATAAAAATAAAATAAAAATGAAACAAAGAATTAGAAGAATTTAAATTTTAACACATATGTAATTTAACTACAGGGTCGTAACACTTTCCCCCATAAAGAAAAAAGAAATATTTATGTAATAAAGCTTTCTTTTTTACCAGATGTAAATTATACATGAGGTAAAAAAAAACATTTACATAAGATGAACTCTTATGAATCTACACAAAGGTGTATATGAAAATGATATTTCTATACACGGGAAAGTGCGTCTGCAATTAAATTATCTTTTCCTCTAATGTGCCTGATGTCAAGATTGTACTCTTGCAAAAATAAACTCCATCTCAATAGTCTTTGATTTTTATTTTTCATTCTGCTTATGAATGTAAGGGGGTTGTGATCACTAAACACAACAACCGGAGAAGGAGCCGAGCTAACATAAACTTCAAAATGCTGTAATGCTAGCATTAAAGCCAAGCATTCCTTCTCGATTGTTGAGTAGTTTCTTTGGTGTTTATTTAATTTCTTAGAGAAGTAACACACTGGGTGTTCTACACCGTTTTTGTCATCTTGAAGCAAAACTGCTCCAACCCCAACATCACTTGCATCCACAGAAAGTTTGAATGGTTGACTGAAATCTGGAGCTTTTAAAACTGGTGCATTTTTAAGTATGGCTTTTAACCGATCGAAAGCCTCTTGACATTTTTCAGTCCAAAGAAACTTGTTTTTCTTTCTCAGCAAGTTTGTCAGAGGTTCAACAATATCAGAAAAATTAGAACAAAATTTGCGATAGTACCCGGCCATACCCAAAAGTCGCATCAGCTGTTTTTTACTGACGGGCACAGGAAATTCAGAAATAGCCTTGACCTTAGCATCTATAGGTTTAATTTGACCATGTCCCATAATATGTCCTAGAAAAGTAACACAAGCACGGCAGAACTCACTTTTAGATACATTAATAGTCAAATTTGCATCCGTGAGTCTGTCGAAGAACTTCCGAATCGTGGCTAGATGTTCTTTCCAGGTGTTGTTGTAGATGATGGCATCGTCAATATAGGCATCACAATTGTCTAGACCAGAAGTAATCATATTCATAAGGCGTTGAAAAGTACTTGGAGAACCCTTCATCCCAAATAGCATTACTTTATACTGGTAGAGACCATCTGGAGTCACAAATGCCGAAATTTCTTTTGCTCTTTCCGTTAATGGAATTTGCCAAAAACCCTTCAGAAGGTCGAATTTAGTGACGTATTTGGCATTTCCAAATTTGTCGATACAATCGTCGATTCTTGGCAATTGAAATGAGTCTGTTTTTGTCACACTGTTCACCTTCCTGTAATCCGTACACATTCGGAAAGTTTTATCCGGTTTCGGAGCAAGAATGCACGATGAACTCCAATCACTCTTACTGGGCTGTATAAAATCATTTTCCAGTAAATACTGAATCTCTTTTTTCATGTATTCCTGTTTAAAAGGATTCATCCTGTATGGGTGTTGTTTCATGGGTTTCGAATCTACTATTTCGACGTCGTGAAAAATTTTGTTTATCCTTGTAGGCACGTCTGGAAACAAGTGCTCATATTCAGACAATAATTGTTTAAGTTCACTTTTTTCTTGATTTTGTAAATGAGAAAGTTTCTGGTCTAGTTTTTCCATAACTTCCAAATTCCGAAGATTTGTTGTTCCAAGAATTAGTAGAATCCAACTGAATTCCTTCACTCAAATCCTCAGCTGGTGGGACAGGTACAAATAAATTAATTGCATGATATACCTGGCTATTTCTTTTAAAATAATAGTACTCCATTAATTTACTTAGACTTGAGAACTAATATTCATTTAACTCATTCATTTTCTTCTTTACTTTGTAAGGGCCATAAAATCTTACTTGAAGAAAATTCTGCAGAATAAGCAAGAGAGAATGGACTTTATTACAGGACTCAAAAATTCTCTCTAGCACACTTTGGTGAAACCAAAGTTTCATTTTTAACTTGAACTGCTGAATGCCAAATTCAAGTGTAACAAGCTGGAACATTCCAGACTTAAAATCTGACCTTTGACCAGATTGATCAAATTTGAGAAGGCCAAATTGAGCAAAATTCCTCAAAGGAATTACCTCTGGAAAACTTGTTGACGCACACTTGATGGTGGACAGATTTTGGTTACCTGACTTGGTCTTTAGTAAGGGACCAACACAATCTACCATAATTCTACTGAATGGCTCGTCAAATGCAGGAATTGGTTGTAGATGAGCTTTAGGTATCTTTTGATTTGGTTTTCCTACAATTTGACAAGTATGACAAGATCTACAAAACTTGCACACATCACTTTTAATTTTTGGCCAATAGAAGTAAGTCAAGATCTTGTGATACGTTTTATTTATCCCTAAATGACCAGCCATAGGAGCTTCATGGGCCAAACAAAGTATTTCCTGTCTGTAAGGTTTCGGAACCACAATCTGATATTTTACTGACCATTCGTCACTAGCAGGTACTTCGAGAGGTCTCCTTTTTCTCATAAGGACTCCATTTTTAATGAAGTAACAGACAGGTACTTCAGTTGCTTCTTTTTCACTAACGGCCCGCTGAAACAAACAGGAGATCTCAGGATCCTTCTCCTGTTCGACGACAAGTGATTGTCGTTTATCACCCTGATCAGATAAAAAAGAATGAGTATTCAAAAGAGGATCACTATGATCAATACCTTTTGACTGATCCAAATTAGAAGTGAAAGTGACCTCATCAAAAGCCTGACCAATACATGTGTCAGCTAAAGGAATACATTCCTTGTCAAAATCATTCTCAAGAGCTTTCTTTGCCATAGCTATGGTAACTGCACAAGCTGGGAATAAATCAGGGATTTCATTTTCAACAGGATCAACTTTCTGATCCAAAGAAGGCTTGTCAGTTACAAGTGGATTAACCACAACCTTGTCTTCAGCTAAGTCATTGCCTAGCAACAAATGAATGCCCTCAAGGGGTAAGGTAGACACTACACCAACTGTCACAGGTCCTGAAACTAAGTCTGATGACAAATTAACAGAATGGAGAGGAACATTAACAAAGCCGCACTCTACTCCCTGAATGAGAACACTCATTAGAACAGGTCTTCTCAGAAGAAGGCAAAATACCTGAAGCTAAAAGACTCTGAGAAGCGCCTGTATCCCTCAAAATTTTAATAGGGATAGGATTGGCCAAATCACCCAAGAGTGATATAGAACCCTTCGACATGAATGGTTCAAAATTCTCCATGACACAATCAGATTGAGGTTTTTCAAACCCAACAAATGTATTGTTTTCAATACATGACCGTGACCTTGACCTCTTAGAAATAAGAGCATTTGGGATAGGTCTATCTTGATTCTGATGCCTATATTTCAATTTGATGCAATCAGAAATGACGTGTCCTTTTTTCTTGCAATAGGTACACGTAGGAATAGACAAGGATTTTGAATCAAGTCTCTCAGAGGTTTGATTTTTAGAATTTGTGCCAGATTGAGTTTTACTGAGAGTCGTATTTGGTTGAAACACCTTTCTATCAGTAGACTGCTGAGTGAAAGATTTGCTTACAGCAGGAACTTTATGAGTTAAGGAATACTTATCAGCAGCAAGAGCAGCATTTTCCAAGGTTTTGACCTCATGATCTTCAAGGTGATTTTTGATATCACTAGGAATACAATATTTAAACTCTTCAAGTAATACCAGTTGTTCGAGTCTTTCATAATCATGTTCAATTTTCGCAGACAGACACCATCTCTTGAACAACTGTTCTTTTTCTCTAGCAAATTCAACATAAGTGTGTCTAGTTTCTTTTTTGTAGTTTCTGAACTTTTGCCGATAAGCCTCAGGGATTAATTCATAACCCTTCAAGATGCATTCCTTAACCAAATCGTAATCAGAACTTTGTTGTACTGACAGAGATATATAGATCTCTCTGGCCTTGCCATAAAGTACACTCTGCAATAATTGAGTCCAATACTCTCTTGGCCATTTCGAATTCTCAGCAACTTTTTCAAAATGAATAAAATATTTGTCTACTTCCTTTTCACTGAAATGGGGAAGTAACTTGATATTTCCTAAAATGTTAAAATTTGAATTTGCTCGAGAAGTGGAATCGTGCCTGCTACTTGCCAGCTCAAATTCTTTCATTCTAATTTGAAATTCTTTATCTTTTTCATCCTTCTCTTTTTGCATCTGTCTCTCTCTCTCCCTTTCTTCAAATTGCATTTGTTCTTTTGTAATTCAATTAGTTCTTTTTGTAATTCAGTTTGTTCTTTTTGTAATCTCATTTGTTCATTCTGATTCTGAAGCTCGAGCTTCCTTAACTCTATTTCCATTTTTTTTATTTTTAGTTCCATTTTCTTACTGTCAGAGTCTGTCATAAACTTACTGACAGATGCCAAAACACTTTGATCAAAAATATTCTTTTCTACCAAATGTTGAACTAAAATACTTTTGATTTCTTGTTTTGTCAAGGAAGCTTTTGCTTCAGAAAGATCGTACTTTCTAGTAAGTTCAAGCAACTCATCCTTCTTCAGACTATCCAACTGTTCTTGAGTTGGGTTAGAAAGAAAACTCTCCACTTTTGACATTCTTAGAAAGAAAGCCTGTTGTTTTCACTAAGATTTCAAATAAAATGAACTAGGGAATTTAAATTTCAAATTTTAGCCAATTTCATAAATCAGCCAATTTCATAGATCCATCCCGGACGAGCCCCCAATTTCTTTATGTTACGTATCGGCTCGTTCAAAGTAACACAAAGAAAGAGTGAAGACAACAAGCTTTGTAAATTTTAACAAAAATAATTTATTTCCCTAGAAAACACGGAGAAAAGGTAAATATGTGAAGCAAGACTTACGATTTACGAAGAAGATCCAAAAATATGACCTAAAATTGTGAAAACATAAGTCCTGTGAATAAACAGTTCCAAATTGATACAGTCTGAATCTCAGTTCCGTTCCAAGATGGCGGATGATGACGTCAGACGAAGGCTAACACAAAATGTCCAGAATTTTCACTGTAAAGCGCAATTTGTATTGTTCTGTTCCGATTTAGAAAATTTCATCAAATGTCTTTGTCCAAAGCTAGTAGTGTTGTTCTCCAGGGAAAATAATTATTTAGAAAGTAGATGAAATACAGCTACCACCACTGACAACACGCATGATGTTCCTCGTACGAATGCGCAACTCTTTCCAGCACAGAAATATCTTTCTTAAGGTATTATAAACTCTGTAAGATGTTATGATGTGACTCTGAACCACGACTGACTACGATTACGACTCTGACCATCTCAAGGACTAAATATTTCTTACAGGTAACTGAGCATTTAAAACACGCTAATGCGTCATTACATGTACACACGCACGAATCACACCTGAGATTTCGAAATCACTACAATGCGTAAACAAGTATTATTTTGAAATAACGTGGTCACAGCCAATCATTTACATAGCTCTTACTCACTGTTTACTTGATACGAAAAACCGTCATGCAAAAATCGTGCTTACACGAGTCACATTTACGTTTTAAATAAATACGATGTTTCTAACAAACTATTAGACCCATGCAAACATAATCTTCATCATCATCATAATAATAATAATAATAATAATAACATTTAGTGGTATGAAAATAAAATAAAAATGAAACAAAGAATTAGAATAAATTAAATTTTAACACATATGTAATTTAACTACAGGGTCGTAACACATGTACATTATATATATATATATGTGTGTGTGTGTGTGTGTATGTGCGTGTATTTATAGAATCAAACTCTGTATGTAACGGCTGCGCATTTTTTTGCAAGAATATCGTGTTTTATATATTTACATGCTAACAGAAATATGCTTATTCTGTTGTTCAAGACTAGTGAAGCTTGGTTTCAATTTATTCGCTTGCACTTTCGCTGGTCATCAGAAAATGATCTTGAGTAAGATCAGACTTTTAGCTTAATTTTGCTTTTACTTGAACCCCCTTTGTCCCAAGTTTGATCTTTATGTATAATATGGAAGAAAATAGATGATATAATGACAGTAGTTAAATTCTTTGAAGCTAAAGTTGAAGAGAAACTGGACTTCAGGGGCAAACCACTGCCAGCTCTACAACACCATGCTTTTGAAAGATCCGCTTAAAAAAAGAGAGTTTACTTATCTCACTCTCTAACAGGTTTCAGACCCTACAAGTGCTGCTAGAAGAAGAGACTACAGAAAACAAGTGGCAAGGTGTGAAAGAGGTATTAACATCAACCTGCAAAAAAGTCATGGGGACCAGGAAACCAAACCAGAAGGACTGGATGTCTGTACAAACCTTGCAAGAGATAGAGAGAAGGAAAGAGATGAAGGCAGTAGTTAACAACAGTCGCACACGAGCTAGAAAGATCAAAGCTCAGGAAGAATACTCTCAAGTAAACCGGCTTGTGAAGAAAAGATCAAATAAGACAAGCGGAACTATGCAGAGTCCCTAGCGAGAGAAGCAGAGGAAGCAGCTCACCAGGGAAACATGCTAGGTCTGTATGCCACCATCAAGAATCTGTCCGGAACGTTTAGCAAGCCAGAAAGACCTGTGAAACACAAGGAAGGAAGGATAATACCAGATGAAGAGGGACAGAGGAATCGATGGGTGGAGCATTTCGAAGAACTACTAAACAGACCAGCTCCTCAAGAAGGACCAGATATCCATCCGGCTGACACCGACCTGCCGATTAACTGCAGCATACCAACCAAAGAACAGATCCGCACAGCCATCAAACAACTCTGAAATGGCAAATCGGCAGGACCAGACAGTATTCCAGCAATGGCACTGAAAGCAGACGTAGAGTCCAGCGTGAAGATGCTCTACCCACTCTTCAGCCAAATCTGGGAAGCAGAGCAAGTCCCTTCCGAATGGAAAGAAGGCTACCTCATCAAGCTCCCAAAGAAAGGTGACCTCAGCTCCTGCTCCAACTACAGAGGTATAATGCTGATATCCATTCCAGGCAAACTGTTCTGTCGAGTCCTACTGAACAGGATAAAAGACGCCGTCAACCCACTGCTCCGAGACCAACAGGCTGGTTTTCGCAAAAATAGATCATGCACTGACCAGATAGCAACATTGCGCATAATCTTGGAACAGTCACTGGAATGGAACTCGCCGCTTTATGTCAACTAAATCGACTACGAAAAGGCCTTCGACAGCATAGATAGACAGACCCTCTGGAAGCTGCTGAGGCACTATGGAGTACCAGAAAAAACCACAAACATCATAAGGAACTCCTACGAGGGAATGACATGTAGAGTGGTCCATGGCCGGCAACTTACCAACGCCTTCCAAGTAAGGACAGGAGTGAGACAAGGATGTTTGTTGTCACCCTTTATTTTTCTGCTCGTGATAGATTGGATAATGAAGTCATCAACAGCCCACAAAACGGCATAAAGTGGACCCTCTGGACACAACTGGACGACCTTGACTTTGCCGATGACCTGGCTCTTATCTCCCACACCCAGCACCAGATGCAAGAAAAGACCAACATTATTGCAAAAACATCAGCAAGCACTGGTCTTAATGTAAATAAAGGAAAGAGCAAGATCCTGAAGGTCAACACAGCAAAATCGACACCCATAAAGCTGGAAGGGGTGGAGCTGGAAGAGGTGGAGAGCTTCACCTACCTTGGCAGCACAGTTGACAAAGAGGGTGGAACTGATGCTGATATTAAGACCCGTATCGGCAAGGCAAGAACAGCATTCTCCCAGCTGAAAAGTGTCTGGTCATCCACAGAACTGACAGCTAATATCAAGATCCGAATGTTCAACACCACCGTAAAACCTGTCCTACTCTATGGAGCTGAGACCTGGAGAACCACCACAACCAATATGAAAAGGATCCAGACATTCATCAAAACCTGCCTCAGAAGAACCCTCCGAATTCGCTGGCCAGACAAAATCAGTAACGAACAACTGTGGCAGCGAACACAACAACAGCCTGCAGAGGAAGAAATTCTCCAACGACGCTGGAGATGGATAGGCCACACACTCCGTAAGCCTGCATTCAGTACCACCAGCCAAGCACTCACCTGGAACCCACAGGGGAAAAGGAAGAGAGGCCGGCCAAGAAACACCTGGCGGCGGGACCTAAAGAAGACAGGCCACACGTGGGGACAGCTGGAGAGACTTGCTCAAGACCGGGATGGCTGGAGAGAGTTTGTTGGCGGCCTATGCCCCAGCAGGGGCCACAGGCGTAGATGAGATGAGATGAGAGTTAAATTCTTGCACACATAATGGGATATATTGTAAAACGTACAAGCGAATTATCACTCGCATTGAATTGTTCTGCGACAGATCGAGGTGTTTGTTGGACTGTTACGTTTGGAGGAAGCATAAAACTATGTAAGGGGAAGATAATTACCAAACTTCTCTTTTAAAAGCACTGAGTAATTTGTTAGGAATACAGACTGTCCCGACTTTAAAAGCATGCATTGCATTATGATATGCCTAATATAATACCCCAGTGAAAATAATGCCTACTTAGTCTGAATACGTAAAATAGGTGAACGCAGCTGTTGACAAATTCTGACAATTATACAATATTAGAAATCCGACCAAATTAGAAACAGAAGGGTTACCAACATTATAATCCTCGTTGATTTGAAGTCATTTTAGCTATTCAACTATTTGTAAATAAAACCAACTTTTATCGGGGGCAGTATATGACGCAGAGTTCTGCTAAATATCACCCCATCGAGTGCAATACATGTATCAGGTCCCAGGTGATCGATTGATCAGTAATATCAAACGTACAGCAGGACGAGTCCTCGTGCTAGAAGCATCTCTTAATCGGGAAGTTTTAGTTAGTGTCACAGTTTCCTGGACACGTTTTAAGTTGTGTTTATAAACGATACGCTACAGCAGAGGTGAAATAGAACCGTATCTTCTGTCAGATTATATGCGGTCGAATTTGTATTTAGTAAGAGATTGGTAAGTGGCTGACCATATTTCTGAAAAACACTTTTTGAATGAGACATTTAACAATGTCAATAGGTAGCAATCTGACCATGCCTGGTGTTGACTTGAGTGGTTAAGTCACCATTGCAATGTCTGCTGCATGATAACTGCGGTAAGAAACACCTTTCAAAACAAGCACTAAGACGTTGAATAAAATCAAAGAACAATAATATGTCTGAGGCATGGAGTTATGATAATAAATTCTACGCAAAATTTATGAATGGAAAGAAACGGATCCAATAATTAAAAGACGAAGACCTATCGAAACATTTGGATCGAAATTAATATTTGAAGCGAAAAAGTCCTGTGTCTAGTTTCTTCAGATAGAATAATATGATACTTTTTGTAAGGATTGACTAATGTGTGTGTGTGTGTGTGTGTGTGTGTGTGTGTGTGTGTGTGTGTGTGTGTGTGTGTGTGTGTGTGTGTGTGTGTGTGTGTGTGTGTGTGTGTGGCAGGAGGGGAGTAGAGGAAGTGATTCTATTCTTACTTCCCACTAGGTTATTTTGCTTCCTTTTATACGAAATATATCAGTTCACTTGCATACGTTTTAATTTTCAAAGAATATTTTGTGTTTGATATTGTCTTTGATCTACTTTGCACATCTTGGTCAGTATCCAAATCACCACCAGCATTAATACATGTATTCCTGATATTGTTGAATATACAACATAATTATTACACGCTATCAGTACATATGGATTACATAAACAATAGCCACATAGCTAATAGCTCTCTGCACATAAAGAACACAGATAATTCTGAAAAGATAATTACTGTGTAATGACATATATAATCTACAAGTAGATTTAGTAACAAATTATAAGCAATGTTATTTAAAAAGGAAAAAGTAGCAAACATGTTTTAAACTTTTTGCACAAATACCCTGATACAGTTTGAACACTGGTGACTACAATGTATTGTACGGCAGTATGTGAACGGTTGCAAGACCTTGATAATACATTCCCAGGAGAACGATTTAATGGAAAATACAGAATAATATTTATTGTGTGCCATTACCCTTTGTTTTTTGTTTGATGTTGATCAGAAGAGATGTCATGATCCAGAGATCAACTGTTATTCTGTATCTAGATAATGGTTTAAAGAAAAATAAAAGGACATTAGATATTTGCCAAATATGAGCACATTATTACAAGGTGTTAGATTATTCTTATCCGGATGGCTTACAGCTAATTTCCATTTGATGTACGGGCCCTGTATTATTAACAAATGCTGTTGGAAACATATTGTATGGTGTAGAAAGTATAAACATAAGTCAGGTTGTACGGTTTGTGAACAGTTGTCTCAGTATACTCAATTCACACACACACACACACACACACACACACACACACACACACACACACACACACACACACACACAGAGGCATGCACCTATCGACGGCTGTTCAATGCGCATGGTTATTTTCTCTGCCTGGAATTAAAGAAGTGTGTTTAGAAGAAACGAAAACGAGCCGATAACGCTTTTATTTCGTGTTATATATTTTAGAATTCATTCATTGCATTTTCAGATGTAGCTATTATCTAATCTGGCAATATTTATTTTCACTAAAATCAATGCAATTTGACTAGATCGGGTTAAGTTTTCGAGCAAATGAGAGAAACCATTTTATCACCTGTCTACTTTCGATATTTCAAATGCAAACACTTTACATTATTCCTACCCGATTTCAGACAGATAAATATAGAGAGTCACCTACGATAAAAGCCTATAAGATTGACAACCGCTGATACTTTATTGATTTGGTTAAACTTCGGGATTAATGGCCCTACTTCAAATATTCAGTGTGTACTTAACGTCAAGCATAGTGAGTGCAATCATTTTGTAGCTTGGAAAAGAAACGAACCGGTGTTATGGACTACAATACTTCCATGAGAGGAGGAATGATCTTATACGCCTTTTTGCAGAGAGTTATGTTGCTTCAAGGTAGACAATTTCAAATGGTAAGACATATAGTGTATGTTCGTGGCAGAACATACATTGTCTTTCCAGTAATATATGAAGATGATCAAATCGTTTGCAAATCTGCTATCAGAATTTTGTTTCGCGCTTTGTTCTTAATTTCAGCGTGGTGTGAGTTTTCTGGAAAATAAAATACATCTAGCAAAAATGATGATTGCAAAGGTTAACCTCACGAAAGCTGTTTATTTTTAACATTGCACTGGTGTCAGGTTATATTGGAAGTATTAGTTACAACCGACGACACTAGGTACAAATTTTCCTGTAAAAAACGAGCAGTTTATGAAGATATTATTAATACTTTTTGCACGGAATTGTGGGTTAATTTATTCCATTTCGCAAGGAAACATTGTCCATAAATTAATATAATTCCAGTTGTAGCCATAATATTTTATAAAACAATCTCCTAATTGTTTGCAAAAAATGGAATCACAACATTTTGCTGTTGTACGACATAAAGAAATTCACACTGCTCCGAATTCATTATATTCGCGAATTATCAAGGTTTATAGCTACCATTTCTCATTTATTGAATTGTTTGTTTGTGTGTTTGTTTTCTTTTTTTGTTTACATGAACTGTATATTTTTTGGATCACGCTTGAATGGCACATGCTCCAGATTTTCACATATGTTCACATATGTAGCTAATCCTATCCATCCAACGCCCCAAGCCACAATCTTCCCAACCAGTCTCTGTTGGCGTGTCACAATTTGTTTTTGACAAGGTTGACAACTTTGTGAAGTTAAGTTAGATAGATTTCCACTGATGGAAGTCATGAGGCCATTCATGTACACTACGTTTCCTAGCTAAAGACAAAGGATAACCATAATGGTCACAAAACCATCGATCTACTTTCTCATCTTTTCTAGAAGAGTTTCGATCAAAATAAGTCACTAAATGTTGTAAAGAATATCCAAGACTGCGTTGATGGAGAAAATGAACACAGTATTTTCCACACACTGTCGAATCTGTGCCTTGTAATTTTACACTATTGAATCGTGTCGTCTGGGCATTTCTTCTCATAAAGTCAATGATGTCGTCTTCCAAAGGGGGTAATCCATACGAATCAAAATACTCCACACAATCCTCTTTAGGGAAGTAGACGTCTACCCCGTGGGTTCCTGAGAGATGACGGGCGTCCGTGTTGATGACATAAGCTTGATGGTCTTGAGGTTTGTGATGAGGTAGTTCATCTTTAGCAAACACGACAGGATTCCAAGAAGCAGTGTACGAACTGTTGTTCAAAAGGTAGTAAAGTTCCCAGGTATCATTTTTTTGTTGTTCTTTTTTCCACAGGTAATGATAAATCATCATTTGATAATGATCATTTCAATTCTGACTTTTTGTTTGAAAATCTCTGTCAAGTAACCATTTCTTCGTTTCGTCTCCGCACTCTGAGGTAAGAGAACTTAGATGCGATAGATCTCTAGAGTAGAAAATGGAGGGTAGGAACGATCATGCAAGCCTTTATACCACTCATGCAACACTGCTTCGTCCGAGATAAGACTCCAAGCGTCCTAGAGATACTCGTCCAATTTTTCTTCTTGACTCATCATCAGACATTTATCGTGTTGAATTTGACTTGGATTATCGTTTTGACGTCTATAGCAATCTTTCTTGGTCAATTCTGTAATTCTGTCCGCCAGGTGTTTAGCAAAACAAGATGTTCTTGTTCTGGCAGTCTGTACGTGACCACCTCGTCCTCTTCGTCTTGGTCTTTGGGTTCTGCTTTCACGGTATCCTTCCATTCCATTTCCAAAATATTCTCTACCGCTCAAAGAGGGGTAAGAGGCGTCCATAGTTTCTAATAGTCTAGAAAGTGACTTCTTTCAAACTGTTCATTTCTATGGTATTATCGAATTCGGCATACAGGATGACCTTCACCGTTTCGGAGAGAGCTTCTGCAAACTAAAGTTCCACACGCAGTTGACCGGATTTTATAGGGTGGAAATGTCCCTCGTCGCTGCCTTGGTCTGGAGTAAAATCAAAGGCCCACAAAGTGTAACCTCCTGCATAATCTTCGTACGAAATGCCGTGACTGGTGTTGGTTCCTAGCTGTCCGGTAGCTTCGAACAGGGACAAGTATGATCTCAAATAATTCTTCTGTGCAAAGTTAGGTTCGAAAGGTCTGGTACACAAGGTCTTGTCATCGCGACCGACTTTGATCTTGGACATTCTGCAGTGCTTAAGCTAGTAAGGATCTTGATCGTGGGCTCCGTTGAGGGCTGCATTGCTCACGATACCAACGATTAAACGTTTTGGTAAATGTGCTTGGAACAGATGGTCTTCGGTCTTGGATCGGAGTCAAGCAGCAATGGTAAACGTTTTCACTTCTACGCGTCGTATCGGATACTTGGCGGTCGTTCTGCTCAATGTATGACTGATGTCGTTTCCCGCTTTAGGTAACACTTCTACGTGACGCACGTAAAGTGTGGCTTCTTGGATGATGGTTTTGTACTCGTTGCCTTGAGCCATCAAATGGAAAGCGACACTGCTGCGATTTAGTCTCAGGCGGATATCCACGCCGTTGAGCAAATACTTGTCTTGGAACCACATGTCCAAATGCAAACGATCCATCAGTTCTAAACTACGACCTTGCAGGATTTTCTTTCGACGGTCTTTAAAGCCCACATTGTGAGGATCGTCATCGGCTCTCAGGGTTGTGTCGTTAAACTTGTCCTCACCTGCGATGTCAGGTTTCCAAACTACGCAAGCATCCAGATTAGTGTTCTTGACCTCTGTTCCGTACGTCAAAAGATTTTCCAGGTACGCTCGGTAAGGGTAAGTATCCATGCCATTGCTGACAATTTTGTTATTCAAGTACAAATCCACTTCGCTCAACAAGGAATGCATGAAATTGTTGACGGAAGCTACTATAGCATCCGCTCTCGGATTGGTGTTGTCCGTGTTTGTCACATTCAGTTTCAGGTACAAGTAACTGCTATTCAGATCGAGATAATCTTCGGACTGTCCTTTGATTTCAAACTCGATGGGAGCTGAATCCGTCAAAGAGGAGACGGGATGAAATTCGACCCATTAGGACTCTTGTATCGTCATCATGGTGAGTGGCATGGCAAACAGATCCAGTTCCGACTTGGAACAGGCACAGGACTCTCGGTGCATCATTTTCTCTATGCGATTTTTTTGATAAGTCTCAGACGTTTTTTTGTGTTTTTTTTTCATAGTCTTTATAGATTTGGAGGTGTGAAATCCTCTCAAGGGGTGTCTACGTCGTCAGGTTCTGCCTTGTCCTTGCTGTGGCGTCAGGGAAGTAAGAATGGTTGACTCGGCGGCGTCCAGGGCACTTATAGGAGTTTCTCGTAAGCCCAAAATGTCTTTGCCTGTTTGAAGGAAGACATTTTTGCCTGCTCTCAAGAATGCTTCTTTGGGATTTTGTTTGTAAATGATGACATGCTGAAGAAATTCTTTGTCTTGCGTCAAAGCGGCATTTTTCAAGGCGTGCAATCCCCGTGTCACCATTGGTTTCAAAACGGGAGCCACCGAACGAAAGGCCGATTTTAGCATATCTCCGAAGCCATGTCCTCGTTGTCGAGAGACTCCTTGGTACACAGAATACATGACTGAGAAGTAGTTAGAGTAATCGTTCTCGAACATGGAGTTTCACTGTGACTTTCCCTTTGGTGTATGGAATATTTTGTCCCAGATCTCCTTTTATAGTAATGTTGACAGTGTCGAAATACGATTTACTGACGGGCATATGGTGAGGATGTACAAATTCGCTGTGAACGTGATAGGTGTTTCCACCTTTCTCATCAGCGTTCGTGGCAGAATTCACTTTGAAAGGAATGACACCCAGTAACGGTAAGGAGGTGTGTCCCACCACGTTGTACTCCACTACATTGAATTACACAAAAAAATAAATGCAGTCCTTGGTTCATTTCTATAGGGAATCGAAAGTATTTCGCAAAATTCAAGTTGCCGGTAATGGTTGATATTTCGTTTTTAGTCTTGATCACCTTGGGATCTCCACCAAAAATGGCATACAATTCAGGACAAAATGTAATGGCCAATACTTTGTCCTCTGAAAATTTCATCAGTAGGCGAAGAGCTAATTTATGGTACTCAAGGGTGACGCTTTTTCTGGTTTTCTCCAAGGCTTTGTCAAACACGGTATTGAATTTGGTAGCAATCGTGTTCATCAGATGTTGTCAATTAAAATACGAGCCTGGGGAAATGGTCAACAGATAGGTGAACCGTTTAGTTTTGGGGTCTGGTGTTTTCATATAGTCACTTGCAGTGGTGCGTTCATCCAAGTTTTGCTGCACTTGCTCGTCGTGAACTTCCACCGTAAAAGTGTTTTGATTTGGAAGGATATTTAGGATTTGCGTAAGGTGAATCATTTCCATTAAAATCACTTCCCAATGAGCTTCGTGGTCCAATTGAATCGCCTGAGGTAATTTGGCCGTGTAACAGCATAAGGTGTTTTTTGGGAAACACCTCCATGGAACTGTCACTGGGTAACGCTAAGTAAAATTGGCTATTCATAATTCCAGAGTTCTAGTGTCCGAGGGGTCGCTAGAAGTCAAAAGAGTGTCTAAAAGAGGATTGTTGTGCTTGGAATGGTGACTTTTGGGAGGGTGACTGACGTTGGACTCAAGGATCCCGCTCTTGTTCCCGTTAGAGGAATATTTCAGGGACTGATTGGGAAGAAGGTAACCGATGCAACTGCTGAGTAAAATGGTCCACAATTGTGTGTCTCCTCGTTGGAAACTAAAATTGGAAATGGCAGCACCGATGACACAATACACCACAAAGATTTGACAGAAAATGACGCTTTGCGTTTTAGGCACATCACACCCACAAAGGGTGCTTTTGTATATCTTGCAGAGAATAACTGGGCGAATGAGTGGTAACTGCAGTAGCTGAGGATGTGTTGAAGAGCATGATGGTCACTTCTTTTTATAGTCGGTCATTTGCGAAGCGTCGGTCCAAGAGTAAAAACTGGGAGGATATCCTTTCCAACGTACTTTGACTTCTTTCACACGTCGTTTTCCCGCTTTATGAGTTCTTCGATCGAGAATGCTTTCGATCTCGTACACTTCGTCTTCTTTTTTGGTTACACGTTGTAACTCGGGCAAGTAAAACGTTCCTTTTAACACTTCCCCGGTCATGTATTCAAATTTATAGGCGGGAGGATGACGACCACGCACTCGTTCAGTGACACGAAACAATTCGGTGGTCCACTTGGGTAGGTAATTTTTGTCGAAAGTGCATTTGGTTTTGCCAATACGCACCCAATCTCCAAATGCCAATACTCCACCTTTCTTGGGGACAGTCACCGTCAGGGACGTACCAAACAGGCGCTCGAAGACGGTCACTTCGTTGTCGGGAGTCACTTCTTTGGGGGGGGTGTACGTCCGATGCTCCGATGGTAAGATTGATTGTACGCTTGGACGAGGTTTGGTAAGACGTCGATGTACTTGAGAGTGTGCTGATGCGTAAAATATTTCCACATGCGTTCTTTCAAGGTGACTTGAAAACGTTCCATGGTGCTTGCTTTGGTTTCGGGATTCTCGGTGGTGCAAAACTGAATGTCACGTTTCTTTAATTCTTTTTGGAAAGCTTGGTTCAGAAATTCGGTGCATTTGGTTTGCCATCGATGAGGGTGACGACCGCTTTGTGTCAACATCAGTTGGAGGGCTCGCACTAACTCATTGCACGATTTGGAAGTCAATGGCACGACCCAAGCAAATTTGGAAAAGGCGTCAATGGCACAAAACAAATATTTGTAGCCACTATTGTAAGTGGCCAAATGAGAGACATCGGCTAAATAGGCTTGCCATTGATGATCGATGCCCTCCACTCGGGTGCGACTTCTTGAAATTTTCGGCGAATGGGTTTATGTAAAGTGTACGTGGCTTGTTCTTGTAACCATCGTTGCACATGAGGTAAACGGATTTTTTTTTCAGTTGAGTTTTGGCAGCACGATACAATTTCTGAACTCCTCCGTGACTTGCAGATGGGATGGATCCTAGATCATGCTTTCTAACATCTTCTCCATTTTTAATAAGTTATCCACTCTTCGCTGATGCTACTCTGAATGGGACGATGGGGTGATTTAGAAACGGCTTTACGTGTCCGATGTGCCACAGGTGTTGAAGTTGAAGGTAGTGGTGGTGGCGGTGGCGGTAATGGGATGGCCTTGGTCTTCTTTTCTTTTTCACTTCTGGTTTCCCTTTGTTTTTAACTTCTGTCGAAGGACATCATCTTTTTAACCCAGGCTTTAAGTTCTTGTCGTTGGGGTGTAGGGGAAGGGCCAACAAGAACGCTGCAATCTTACTAGGGATGGGAGCTGCTGACGGTGTTTGAAAGACTTCTCCTGCCTCTTCTTCCTCAGGCATCCCTGGTGCTGCGTCTGTCTTGACCGCTGGGGGTGTTGGTGTTGGTGGTGATGGACTTTTCTTCAGGGTCTTAAAATCTCTCAGAGGTGGTAGAGTTGTTCGTCTAAAGCTTTCTGGTGAAAGAGTTGCACTCATTGCAACAGTTGACCGTACCCTTGAGTTTTTTTTTCCATTTCTGACAAATCGCTGTGATCCATCAACGATTGCAATTCGTGTTGTAACTGGGACATCTCGGTTAAATGAGGATTGGGAGGTAAATGCGGGGTCCGTTGTTCTTGCCAACGATGGTATTCCTTCCATCGTTTGTAAGGTACTAAAGTCAGTTCTCGTCCTTCCATTGGATTTCAAGTTTCACGTCTGAGATTTTTGGACCTAGAGGTCCCTTTTACCTTGGAGCTATGGCGGCTAAAACTCTTCCTAACATATCCAGTAAAGGTCTCGCTATTACATCGGTAATAAATCCTGACAGGGGAAAAATTCCTCAGCGTTGAACCAAGATCTTTTTCTTTTGACGAATGAATATTTTCTTTTGGACCATTTGGCGAAGAAGGTATCGTTGTTTGGCTAAGCATTTTTTTCTGATGCTTAGACAAAGATATCGTTCCTTTCAAGACATTCAGACAACATTCGCTCACTGTATGGATGGCGTCTTTGGAGGCTGTTTGAATGAGTTTTTTTTTCGCATGGGTGGAGAAGCTTTGGACAGGACGGACAACATGTCCCAATGTTTGACTAAACGAAGAGGCACTCCTTTCCTTTTCTTTCCTTTGGGGATTGAAGAAGGTTGTATTTTGGGGGGTGACATGTTTGTTTGTTGGTTGATTGGTTAATTCCTGGGCACACAGCAAAAATACACTAACGTCAATGACTTGGCACACGGCCTTTTATCTTTTTATGGACTATCGCTTCGTGATAAAGGTGAGGATTTGTTTTCCAAAATTGCCAAAGAATCCTCCTCTTTGGTGGCTCCTCTTTTTCTTTAGACGAGTGTGTCTTTTCTTGGGGTGACGTCGATGTTTGGCTAAGCGCTTTTTCGGATGACGAGACTGTCATTTTCTTTTATCTTTCTAGACAGGAGACCGACGATGAAGGGCCATCTTTTGGTGCACAAAATACACTGACGTCCATGGTTCGACATGTGTCCTTTTATCTATTTTTTATCTTGGCATTTAACTTTGTGGCAAAATCATTTACTAACTTATCCATTTGAAAGACAAATCCTCCCCTTTGGTGACTTCTCCATTTCTTTGGACGAGTGTGTCTTTTCTGGGGGTGACGTCGAATCTTGGTTAAGCGCTTTTTACGATAAAGCGACTGTCCTTTTCTTTTTCCTCTTTCGGCTTGGACAGGAGAAAGGCGATGAGGGAACATCTTTGGTGCACCAAATACATGGCTCGACATGTGTCCTTTTATCCTTGTATATGTCTGAGAAGGTGTGAGAAAAAAATAGCCTCCCTTTTGGTGGCCTCTCTTTAGACCGGGGGTGACGTAGATGCTTGGCTAAGTGTATTTTAGAATGACGTGACTGTCTTTTTCGTTTTTGTTTTCCTTTTCCTTTTTGGACAGAAGAATGACGACGACGGTGACGGTGTGCACCTCTTTGAGGGGACATCTTTGGGCGTTTAGCAGCACAAAAAACACTTATCCCTATTTTTTGCCTCAGGTCTTTTTTATACTGGAATGCGTCGCCACTGATTATCGGCTCGTCGTATCATTTTCATGCCAGGCCTCACACGTCGTGGAGGGGTTCTCAATGGATTCATTCGGGACAGTTCTCGCTTTGACAAATCCAGTAAACTCTTTAACACGCCCGATCTTTCTTGGACTTTAATTTTTTGGGCAGGTACTTTGTGAACAGCGGCCACTGCCGCTAAAGAGGAGGAGGGCGTCACCGCTGGAGAAGAAGTTCTTGGAGGCGCGGATTTCCAATTTTTAATAAAATTAGGAAAGACACATGTCAAATCTGGTTTGGCAGGCATCACCAGCAACGGAGAAGTGGAAGAAGCTGAGGCTACTGTAGACGCAGTCAACTTTGTTGCAGGTAGTGGTTTGCGAATGTAAGGTTGCATCGTGGCTGCAATGCCTCTCTTGAGGGTAGAAGCTGTTTTCTGTGGACGTTTCTTTTTCTGTGGCTGTGACCTGATCTTGACACCGTTGCTGTTTTTCGTTTTCTTCTGCGTACGTTGGGGAGTGGCTTTTTTCTTGGGAACGACTTTGGGAGCATAGGGATCCCATCTTAAGAGGGAGCGAATAATGACACCTCCTAGAGAACCTCCACCTCCAGGTTTCAAAATGATTTGCTTTTGGTTTAATTGTCGATCCGAGGATCGGCCAGTTGCGTCAAGGCTACATTGTTTCTGGTATAAAAGCGATTGGTTTGGTGTGGGATGTGAATGATACCTTGCAGTAATTTACGTGCGTTCACCGTAAACCATCGTAAGACTTCTTTGAGACTAGGTTCTAAGACACAGGCACGTATTTGTGGATCTTTTTCGCGACTGATGTCGTGCAAGGCACGAATCAATTTGACGGGAAGATGAGACTGACGGGACGTCATGTTGACGCTGTGCGAGACAGACCCAAACTGACCGAGGTTTTTATAGACTTTTTTGGTTGTTGTTGTAGTTGTTAAGTTCACAATGGGACGTGTACACGACAGGCCCTCCGGCTTGGCACCATTGGTGAAACAGATGGACACGAAATCGATAATAAGCGGGATGGGTGCGTTTTAAATCCACGAGTAAATAGGCGTGTGTAATTTAAGTGGCATCGTCGCACGCATGAGTCAACCAAGGTGTTCCTAACTGTTTGGCTAAGACTTGCACTTGCGATTTATCTCTAGGGCTTGAAAACAAGACCGCGTAATGATCATTGAGACTGATGGTGCAATGGGCTTTACTTTGTTGAAACAAATTTTGGATAATGTAAATGACACTGGTATTACGATGATGCCCTTTGCGCGTAAACCACAGTTTAATGTCTTCTTCGTCTTCTCCTAACATGTCGTCGAAGATGACCATATGGGCTTGACTGGGGTCAGACACGATCCCGTCGTCATCGCCAAGAATGCCTTCCACAAACATGATGGAATCGACTTGAATTTCTCGCAGAAGGCTGTACGTAGATTGCCACACTTTGTAACACCACATGATCCGTTGAGGTGGACGATCGATCAAATGATGTTTATTTTGGATCAAACGTTTGACAAATTCGGTTTAGTCTGATCTACTGGGTCCGGCAATGAGCATGTTAAAGAGATGCCGAAAATACAAGGCCTCCCAGCTGGCACGATCTAAGTGTTCGTTGATGACTTTGAAATTGGAGGAAGAGGGAACAGAGACAGTAGAGGTAGCCGTAGTAGTGCATGGAATGTCACTTTTGACACGCAGAAGACAAGACAGTAGTTGTTATACTTCTTTGCATGACACGTGTATTGCCATCTTTAATTGTGAACAACACTAAAGACAAAAATACATAAAAGCCAAATGGTTAAGTACATGCATAGGAGACACATCAAAACGATCATAGTGGAATATAAACAAGTCTCTGTATAACATTTTTGGTGATCAAGATGTGGTGTCCTAGGGACAGTGTGTAATGTTTTTAGAGTCTCTACACTCGTCGGTACAGTCACACAGGAGCCCTCCCGGAATGGCCTTTCGGGGATGCCGATGACGGTCCTATCCTGTCCTGAAGGGAGTGGTTCTTCTTCTGGTACTGTCACTAACACAGGTTTAAAGTTATTTTTTTCACGGAACGTTTTAGTTTTTTAGGATGACAAATCTTGGGCATAGTGTGCCACTTCTTTTGTCCAAGACTCAAAGCCCCAACTGTTCCAGTCACGTACATCTTTCCAGTGATGATGTAAGTCACAAGCTACACACACATCATCGTACACATCTTCAGTATCTAAAAGTTTACGAATCTTGTTTTCCCTCAGAGGTCGAGAAGTATCGAGACGAAAGAGCAAGGGTTTTAGCAGAATGAGTCTCTCGTGTACATTTAAAGGGATCACTTTCATTCTTTTTTGAGTGGTATGTACTGTTCGTAAAGAGTTCACAAGGAATCAGCTGGTAAACGAAATCAAAGAAAGCAGGTCACTAAGACAAACACCACACATCTACCCCAATTCAATGGAAAGAGTTCTCGTAAAATGCGATGGTAATCCTCCACTGTTTGAATATTGTCATTGATTTCCTTCCACGGAATCTGTTGTATCACAACTGATAAAGGTCGTGGCATGGTAGTCAGTTTTTATACCTCCTAGAGCGAAAGTAACTGACGTGTGAGTAATTTCTGGCCACTGCCATTCCAGTAAAGAATGTCATTAAAATCTTCTAATGGAATTGGTCTAAAGCGGAATATTCAGAAGAACACACACATGATCCAAAGAAATCGGACTTGTTTGTTGACTTTTGTCAATGTCCTCTCGACATGAAAGTTCTACTGTCACTAATTGAGATTTTGCTCTTTCATGTCCCTGCCAAATTTCCTTGTAGATCTTCTCTTGCAGTTCGTTTGGTAATCTTTTAATATTATTTTGTTTTAATGGGGTTTAAATACTTGTCTAGGTGTTGTCCCACGTTTGACTCCTAGCCAAGCTGGTTTCTTAAACGACATGGTATGCCACTTCAATGACTAGGTCCCACTAAAGGTATGTAGTGACAATCCGGAGACCATCGAGCATATTCCATGTAAGCGGAATCTTTCTTCTCTCACTCCTGAAGTGACACCACAACTGAAGCACTTGACTTTGTCCCCATCGCCCAAGTAGATAAATCCGGCTCTGGCTAATTCTTAAAGGGGCTGGTACTCCCAGATATGTTGGCCATTTTCCTCCGAAGGTTTGGAATCGAGTTTCAAAATCGCAGTATTCAGGCAATCGCACAGGGAACGAATATTCGTCTTTGACATGGTCATTTCGATGAGGGTAAGGTGAAATCCGCAGGAGTTTGCTCAGTTTTGGATGACATTCGCAGGGTGGAAGTCGCATGGTTTCATGATGACATCCACCATGAAAATCAGTAAAGCGAAATGGTGCATGATGCCGAGTGGCATCGATATCGCATCCGTCAGGTTTGGCACGCACAGCATAGCTTTCCATGGTAGGTGTAGTCATAGCAAAGTTCCCATCATGTGATACTGAATCGCTGAGGTCACAGCGTACGGCATCCCTGCAATCGAAAGGCACAGCATCGCACTCCACTTGAGAATCACCGAACTTGAATTGTGCCTCTCTGAACTTCATTTGTGCTTCTCTGAAAGGATTCATCTTTCTCGCTTGTTGCTGGTAGTTGCAATGAAATATTGGTTTTGCACGTTGTCCTTTTTTATACGCTGACCAAATCAGTGTCCGTAAGGTAACGTGAAGTGGCTGGGGAGCTGCACTCGCTCTCTGGTACACGATTTGATACATTTTTCCAAGGGTCGACTGACGATTTGGTCTTTGGGTAAACGTACATTCTTGTGAGGTTCGTAGGTAGTCACTTTAAAGTTTCCATCCTGTCCAGAATGCAAAGCTTCTTTCAAGAAGCCAAAGTTTACCACTTGACTGGTACGATAATTGAGAGTGAATCCTTTCACTTTACACTCCGTGTGCAATTCTCCTTGGGGATTCCGATATTCGTAGCCTTAATTTTTGGAACCGCCACTTGCAAAACTTAGAATCTTGTCGTTGGGGTGCTCGTCCGTCCAGGCTCCTAAACGGTCTCATTCTATATCAGAGTGACAGTGACCCAGGTGATCGATGTAGATGCAACTGTCCGTGTCAAAATACAGCACACGATCTCCTAACTGTTGTAACGCTTCGCATAATTTTAGTCGAGCATGGGCTATCACGTAGACTGCAATGATGGCATTTCCAATTTCGTCGGCTTCTACAAAGTTCAGTTCTTCGTAATTGACTAAGATCAAGTCCTCACGAACGATGTCCACGTGTTTCATGTATTTGGTTTTGTCGTGAATCATCTGGAAGTAGCGAGAAGGTTTTGTCAAATACTCCGTCTTAGGGAAACACGGTCGTTGTGCCATTTTGCCCCACAAACAGTTTAACATCACTTTGGCAAACGATCGCCTTCATTCGTTTTTCTCCACGTGGTCTAAAGTGATGCATTCCTGCTCCTAGTATTTCTCTTTGAATTTCTTTTGGCCTTCGGGAGTGTGGCACCAGGAAGGATAGCCACTGGCTTCTTGTTTCAGTTTTAAAAAAAAGCATTCACGTAGTCTGCGAAAATGCTTTTTTTAGTCTAGTCGCCCTTGTGGTATTTTTCTGTCTTGGGAAAGTGGTAAATTTCGTACACTTCTAACAGTTGGTATCCCAGGTCCAGAGCTTTGAACAATTCTACGCTAACCCACGTTCCCGTTAAGGCTCGTTCTTCCTGAGTGTGCTGACAAGGTTGGTCTTGGTTGCACGTTTCGGCACAAGTACGGCACAAGGGAAATATCAGTTTTCCTTGGCAATGGTGAGGTAAAACGGGATGGTACAAGTCCGAGGGAGGCAAGACTTTGCACCTAATTAATCCTTCGTATTGTCGAATGTTGTCCAGGTCAATGTGTTTCGTCAGCAATTGCGTGTGCCCTGCGGAAAAGTGACAATATTTGCACACGTACGGATACAGCGAACACACGTCCAAAGTATTTGATTCCTTCTCCTTTTTCCTCTTCGGCGTGGTACAGAAAACAGGTGGCATTCGTCAGTCCTCCGTAGAAACTGTCCCGTGGGTTCAGTGAGTCAATCAGCTAGTAACTTTCCACGATGCGCTTAAACTCGGGATCAGTTTTCAATCGGTGATCGTACTCGTGTTCCCAAATTTCTACGACTTGGTATCCTTGCTGTTCTAACTTTAAGCGACGCTGACAAGTAGCCTGGTACAAGTCTTCCGTGGTATGTTGTAAAAACTGATATTTGGTGCCGCGTTGAGGGTAGCAGATGGGACATCCGTGAAATAAGCAACCGTTAAACTCGTACACGATCTGAGGGTTGTCTAAGTCCCATCCATTCAACGAATACGTTCCGATGGTCCTTTCGCCTCCTCCGTTGCGAGCATGTTTAACCCATTTGTCTTCCTTGTCACACAAGTAATGTAACCAGCGTATGGCTTTGACCGAATATTGATGTTTGACAAAGTTCGTCATTTGAGGACTTATGATAGCTAGGGCGTTTTCCTGCATGAATCGTTGGGGGTACACTATGGAACACGCTTTGGCAATGGTGCAGGTTTCTTTCAAAGGATCGATCCCTCCGTGCTCCATGAACAGTTCTCGAAATTTTCCACAGCAACGCCGTAAAATGTCAACGTCGGAACGACAATATTTTAACATTTCTTCCTGAAAGTCGAAAGGGTCCGAGGCGTGAGTGTGGTACCAAGCGTAGAAAGCTTCTCATTGTTCGGTGCGCATGTTGTCGGGTCGTAGTAGTTGATTGGCTTCGGTATTGAAAAAGTGCGGAAAATAGCCTTTGGCCATTTCTGTCATTCCAAACGTTTTAGGCATTCGGTTCAAAGACATGGCCAAGTAACTCACTGAATCTTTAAACTGCACTTGCCCAACTTGCATGAAAATGAATTTGGCTCCGTTCAAAGTCACTTTAGGACGTTCGGTACTTTGTTCTGTATAGTATTTGAGAAGAAATTGCCCATCGTATCCAGAGAAATTGTGAGCCATAACCGTGGCATGGCGATGGCAATCTCCGTAATGTTCGATGTCCTCTTGACTCCACGTCTCGTCGATAGGGTTTAAGATCCATTGGGCGAAGTCGGTCAGCGTGTTTGGTCTCCGAAAGATTTCTTCACGTCCTCAAGGAATCTTGCTACAGTGTGGGCAATGACTAAAGATAAGTTCTTGGATGCACTTCTCGCACGCACGATGAGCCACACAGAAATTAGGAATGTGAATGCCAGTCTTTTGCATGCATTCGATATCGAAAAAGATGAAATTTCCTTTCTTCTGATCATCTTCTTCCTCTTCATGTTTGGAGTTTATTTTAATGTAGCATTCGTGTTCCAAGTCCACGATTTTGTGACAAATGTGACATCGTTTCTTTCCTGAACATACGTTGGCCTTGGTATCATTGCTATGTATCAGCAGCAGGGAGGCTGAACCCTACAACTTTGTACGGAGGGTTCGTTCGCAAAAATAAAGGTTCATACGAAGGGCTAAAATAAGCTCAATAATACTAAACTGAAGCCGTTAACCAAACGTAATTCCATACAACGGAAGAAAACCCCACAATAAAGTCAAATCGTGTGGGTTAGATCATCACTGTTACTCCATCGTTGACAATTTGCAAATGTTAGGCGTGTTTTCTTTGCCCACCCGCCCACTTAATTTTGGTAGTTTCACCCTCTCTGCTGATATAATTAAACCATCGTTATATCATTAATGATTGGTGAAGCTTACTCAGCAAGATTAGATCGAGAGCGATTAGACTCAATCAAAAATATCTTCCGCTCCGTAACGCTGTTAAACAACAACTACAAGCGCTTCAAGAATCTCAGTTGGAATTCATTGAAGGTACAGAAAAATTATTTAAACCAATTATTGACCAGACAAAAAAAAAATCGTTCAGCAACCGAGTCAACACAACGAGCTCTTAAAACGTTAATCGGTGATATTGCAGGGAGTCTTCCACAACCATCACATGTTCAACTGCAACAAGCACCTGACCAACCACAACAACCACAACAACCACAACAACAACCACGACAAAAAACCCCAATACTTGAGAAATTCACAGAGAAATGTATCGCAGAGATCAAAGATCGTAATAACGTGTTGGATATTGCTGTGTTTGGATATGATCAGCGAGACGAATTTGTAAAACCCGAATATCTTGATTCGCTAATAACCGGCAAATGGATCAGTGATGTATATCGTATCCATACTGGTATTATGTAAATTAGATCCGAACATGATCGTGCAAATTTTGATATATTTAAACAGGCGGTGATAGAACATGCTAAGCAGCGACAACTATAGCAACAACAACAACAACAACAAATGCAACAGCTTGAAATAATACAGAGACAACGCGAAGAACAAGAATTACAATTACAACCAAAACCACCAACACGAAAACAACAACAAAAATCTGAAGAAAGCTCCAGGGGTGATAATACCAGTCATACACTGATTTGAGCCACGTGTACGACTAACAGAAGAAGAATCACAGCAAGTACTGAAAGAAGCACAACAAATACAACTGCAAAACCTACTACAAATAAAGAAACCAGCAAAAAAAACAAAACAAATACAGCAAATGCAACAACTACAACAAATACTACAACTACAACCAGAACTAGCTACCGAGGAAATATGGACTGAAGAACAAACAAGACCGTCTGGAAGAATGCCATTAAGAGAAGGAGAGTCTCCCCCCATGTAACAAGGCCATATAAAAGAATGCCAATAAATGAAGATGCCCCCTTCCCAACTAAAACTGGAAGTGTTCTTGTTACTTTTCCCAATAATGTCCTTACAGATGTTGATCGATTAGAAATTCTGATTTTCGGAAAACAATTCGGTAATAATTCTCCGGAAATCATCAATGAAGCAGCCACTATTTGTCAACGATTGTTTACAGGCCGTATCACGAATATTAATGTGTACTGATAACTCATCAATGAAATCGCCGATGATTGTTACAGTGATTAAGCAGTTACATATAATTATTATAATAAGATGATTATACATAATGCTCAACGTGGACAGATCAGGATCAGAGTAATAAATTCGCGATTACCAGTATAAAAAGCAATCTACGGGGATGGACTCGGTGATGTTGTTCAGGGTCTATTTAGAAGGATAGCCCCAAAAGCAATACTGATTGCAAAGCAAATAGGAATGAAAGCTATTGACGTTGTTCGTGAAAAGGGTATTGGTGCTGCTGGCGACGTTGCCGGTAAAGCATTCTCTGCAATCAAGGATAGACTAGCACGATTAGTACGACGAAAACCCCAGACACCAGTGAAACTGGCCAGCACTGAAGTGATGCCTGCAAACGTTAGTAAAATAATAAATCAAGCCTCAAATCAAAAATTAGTAGCAATGACCTCGTCATTGGCTAGTGAAAAAGAAAAAAATATAACTGCTAGTCTGATAGCAGGAAGTGGTTTTCTTGTTAGACGATAACAAATATAATAAAGATGTTCAAACGCATATCTGATCCAGCACTTGACATGGACGCGCCAGTTCTCAAGGATGAATCTGTACGTGATTATCAGTATTATTCTTATGACGCACGTGTACCAGACGAACGTGGAAGAATCGAACTACAAGTTCAAGACACAAGCAGATATTTCTTACCTGCTGAGGCATTCACCGAAGTAGAAGGCAGACTTTTAAAATTAGATAATACAGCTTACGGAATCGGTGATCGTGTTGGTCTTTTTAAAAAATTATATTATGGCGTTATTCAAAAGTTCCGCATATATGATTGATGGACGAGAGATTGAGATTTGTCATCACGACATTGACGTTGCCACAACGATGCTTTGTCTTGCAAGATACAGCGATGATTACTCAAGCTCAGCTGGTCCATCAATGATGTTTGCCAAAGACACAAGTGATCAACCGGAGTATAGAAATGTAACATTAAATGCAGCTGGGGAATGAAAATTTCAACTTGGGATTCATATCACGTCGAGCAATGCTTGGCGACGATGACAGATTGTCATGTGCGATTCCGTTGTCACATATATTTGGATTCTGTAGAAATGTTAGAAGGTTATTTTTGGAGCCAAGCACACAATTGTACTAGTACGAAAAAATACCATCGATGATGCAATATGGCACGCTGAAGGAGTTAACGCAGCTGCAACCGCGGAACTTCATGGAACAGTAATACTGAACAAAGTTTCTTTGTGGATGCCAACAATGACTCCATCACTAACCGAAGATCAACGGTTACTTGCTTTCTTGGACAGCGGAGGCCAGTCAACGCTGTCATGGTTAACAACAACTACAGATTCTATCCAGAGTAATATTAATGGTTTATTTACATGGCAAATAGCACCACAGCAAAGGTGTCTCTGCACCGCGACATATATTTATTGCTTTTCAAGATGTTACGCAAATACGAAGTTTCATGATATTCGATAAACTCGGAGTTACTAACGTTTCTTTTAGAATAAATGGACATCAAGCTCCAGCCGTGGATGTATTAATAAATTTTGAGCAAAACAGCGTTGCACGTGCGTATCATCGTTTAATGACGTTCATGGGGCGTGAACAAAATGTTGATACTGGTTTACAAATATCTCAGCGGGGTTTTACAACGTTGTATCCGATTTATTACCTTTCGCTGGAACACTTGGATTTATTTAGGCAATCTGCCGTTGATATACACTTCCGAGCTCGTGTGAAAAGTGGAGCTATTGCTAATTATAGACTGTTATACTCAGTGATAAGACAATGCTACTTGAAGGTGTTGGTGGACGAATGAGAGTCGTTGAAGCCCCAGTAGGAAATATGTAATTAAATCCCCTAATTGAGAATTAGGATTTAGAAATCAGAATGATATTATAAATGTCGTACCATGTTGTCAATGTCAGTCGGACTCCTGGTCACATTAAAAAACTGCAGTCGGCATCCGCGAAAAAATGTGGAGTAAAAATATCACTAGCTCGAGAACAAATCGCAGGTGGTCCGAATAAACTATCATTGTCAGAATGCCAGCTCAAGCGCTTCAATACGGCTAAACAATCAAAGAAAGCTATACGCGTAAATCTTTATGTGGGTGCCATTGACGACATCGCTAAGACGGATGGTATATTTCCACTTCTTGCAGCTATTCCAGGAAAAATATCCGCTGGAGCCACAGCTGTTGCAAAAACTGCTGCGTTAGGTGCAGTTGGAGCAGGTGCTGGAATGGCATTAAAGAAAGCAACAGGAAAAGGAATCAAAAAAGGGGCGCGGTTTAAGATTACCAGGAACTCGTCAAGGGAGAGGATTAAAGATTCCTGGAACACGATGATTTATCCCAAGTAAAATTTGTATTTACTGGATCCTGCTACAAATTTAAATATCAAGAACTTCAGATGTGTTTTTATGCGTGATCATTTACCACACAAACCAAATAGTATTGAAACTGGTATTAATAATCTCGATGGAAGTTTAGGCCCTGGTACACATTGGGTTGCATACGCGATTGATCCACGTGTAATTATTTATTTCGATTCGTACGGACTGGCACCACCAAAGGAAGTTTCAAAATATGTTTATGATCTCCGCACAATGCAACGCACTGCAGTCTGGTATTAAATGTTACCAATACAAAAAATAACCGACCCACAAATATGAAGCACTGGCTGTATTCGACGCTGTATCAAAATCGTCATCGGCACCTCATAAAACTGTACACGGGTACAGCAGTGCACGCGCCGTAATATCGTTACGGAGTTCTGTTTTAAAATAATCGCTAATCATATAATGGCAGAAATTTACGGAAGATCAGCCAAAACCAAACCTCAACAAGCACCAGATGAAGATTTACTCAAGCGGGTAACAAAACAGATCAATGATGAATTATCTGACCTGCTCAATCTTGCCAACGTTGATCCAAACGAACTTGTTGTATTTCAAAACCGTGAAGGAAGATTAGTGACGAATAATATTTCGGTCAACGATATCATTATTCGTAATCGATTATCACGAGAAGGTCTTGTTGCTGTATACGACAAAGAGGGAAGAATTGTTCCTAGTGTTGTTACATCATCATCACTCAGAGATAGTATATCTGAACGATTATTAAAAGCCGGTGACATCATGAACGGTATCATTAACATTAACAATAATAAAATTAATAATGTGGGAGAACCAACAGATAATCTCGACGCGGCAACAAAAATATACGTCGATAATGTAACAACTTCGTTGACGACAATCAACGAGATAATGACCACACTCAAAACTGATTTTTCCAATCATGTACAATTATTTCTTAATTTTCGTAGAAACATAAACAGAACCATTAATGAAGGTTTTGGAAGTCCAGCAAATGTTGATATTAAACTCGCAGACGTAGACGCAAGACTCAAAGATATTATCAGTGGAATTACTGATATCATCAGTAAAACCAATCTGATTAAAATTCCGTATAAATAAACTAACAGTATCGTATGCACAGTATCATGAGGCTCATCAACATGTACACCGCAAAATAACACAATCAAACATACCGCGGAGAT
>JAECUM010016803.1:0-30923 GCA_016617855.1 Megalonaias nervosa
ATTTCTTCATGAATAAAAGAAATTCCAATCATGTCCAACATCAAAATGACCTCCACCACCACTTGGTATCGGAATTCTGCATGTTAGAGGCAATATTCTTGAGCTATGTTCTTCTGTGATCACATTTACACACATGAGAAACTTAAAGCTAGAGTTTTACATAAAACAGTAAAATAATTTTTAAAATTATTATTGCAAATAATTAAATAAAGTTTGCTTTTATATATATATATATATATATATATATATATATATATATATATATATATATATATAACATAACAACAACATATATATACTACTATATATATTACAAAAATATATTCACAGGGATGTGACTTATTCCAATACAACGACAAATCCAGGAACATTCACCTGTTGGTCCGAATGTACCACCGTCGCTTTTCAAGTCAGTGATTTTGGAGTAAGACAAAGATTAGATATGACCTGGCAAGTCATCATTTACGTATGCAACAACAACAGTATTAACTGCGCTATTGCTACTACCACCACCACTATAAGCACCAGCACTACTATAAGTACTACTGCTTATTCTACCATTTGAAATGCGTCAAAACGTATTTTTTACTACTTCTACTACCATCACCAAAATAACCACCATTACTACTCCTGTTTGTGCTACCACTTGAAATGCATCAAAATACATATCTTGTATGCGTTATATTATAATGCGTCAATTTTTGTTACTCTGCAGTAAAGAAGAGTTACGATTTATCTTCCTTGTTTGGAAAAGTTCAAACTAATGCGTTAAAAATATCACTAAAAGTCAAACAATTGCATTGGCTTTAAAAATCTGAATTGGTTGGGATATCCAACCAGAATAATTCCAACATATGAAGTGAGGTGAGAAGTGCTCTTGACCGGTAAACCGGCTGCTGATTCAAGACAATGAAATGTGTTTCATCAATTTCAGCCATACAAGGTGCATTGTCAGAATGATTCCAATTGCCATTTTACAATTGCTAAAAGATATAGTCAGCATAGCTATTGATGCTTTTAAGTGAGCAATTTTAAATGCATTACAATTAGAAATAAAATAATGATTTTTTTTTTTTAATGTTAAAACGCCAAGTACAAAATCATTGCCCTCACGGATAGAAATAGAAACCTTAATATCACACAATTTATGTTACAATCATCTATTGCTATGGAGTTGCTGTTAACGCTTTGTAGAGATGGAGATTATTACTAGAAACCATTTCAAAGCAAACAGTATATTCATAGCCAACCTTATTTATATAATTTGTATTTCTTACTCAACTGGTTGTTGATATTGCAACTCACACATTGAAATTATTCTAACGCGTTAACTCTACATCCAAAGTGTTAGAAGTTATATATTCTTAACACGTAAGAAAAAAGCCATAAGATGTTCATTTTACTTTAAACTGCAAAAGGCCCAAATAATAATAATAATAATAACATCAATAAAATGCCGATATCTTGCACGAGACCGGACTACAACACCAGCTGCTGAACTGCATTTTATTGACCTGCATTCTAAAAACCGATCCCAAGGTTTCCGATGGGACAAAGAAAATAGCAGCCATGACATCAGTCTCATAAAACAATACAGCAGTGATGGCTAAATACAGTTGTTAAGCATGCATGATAATGTTTTAATGTAGCAGTCTAGAAGGCAGGAAGAATACTACAAGACTCACTTTCTGTAACTCCGACACAAGCAAAACCGAATCTGGTATGATACGTTTCTGTTGCAGATCATTTTATGAATTGTGTTATATCAGATGTTTATATTCCAAAACATTCCCCAACCTATATTACTACCAGAAACTTTAAAAAGAATCTCTCTCCTAGAAAATATTTTATGGGATTGCATGAAGAAATTGAATCTTACAGTGGAACACGGTGAACAACATTCAGTACTATCCTAAATGTACGTTGTCTTGCTAAAATGATATGGTTATCTGCTAAGAAACAAAAGTAAAAATGTTACAAATTTGAAATTGATCAAACAAAATATAACACAGATCATGCTTATGGAAATCCGTGTAAGTGGAATACACTGATCACTGGCATATTCATTAAACAAAATTAACAAATTGAGAATAAAACTAACAACTTATCAAACAAACCAAAATAAATTGTGATTAAAAAGTCAAAATCTATCTTATGTCCTTTGTGCTTGAAGAAATTAAAACAGACATAGAATAAGAAAAGAAACTATGAGCTTGTGTCTGCTGACGATATTAACAACATATTGAGCGGTTTTAGTAATAAAACACCACTGGCATTGACAACAGCCAATCTATACTGCAAAAATATCAATCTGTGCACAAAATTGATCTCTAATTAAAAACAAGTAAAATTTCAAACATCTGGAAGTATGTAAGTCTTTATGTAGTTTGTAAGAATGGTAATAAATCAGATCAAGGTACGTATCCACCACAACCTGTTCTTTCTTTACATTTCAAAGTTTTTGAGCGAATAGTTCATCCAACTGCACATACATTAATCTCTTTACCGTCCAGTATGGCTGAAGGAAGGGACACTCAAGTCAAACAGGACTAATTAGAATAACTGAATATGTTCTTAATAAAGTCCAGAATGGGATGATAGTGGAAATACTGGACTTTCTTCAAAAATGTTCTAGATTGACGCATTTATAAACTCCATTTAGAAAAGAATAAAATTTTAAAGCTACAGAATTAATGAGGTTGTGTGAACATTGCTCAAACAAACTGCATTCTCTGTAGTTAATGTTAACGTTTCTAACGTCAACATTATCAGAACAAGTAGGCTATCATGTGACCTCTTTTTTGTTATTATTTAAAACAAACAAACAAACCCTCAGACTGAAGGTTGTGTTTTTGTCCAGGAATTGCCAAAGGTGAAAGTGACCTGTACTTCCTAAGTTAAATACGTTTGAATTACATTTGTGCAAATCAAAAAATGTTTACATGTACGTGTCATAAACTTTTCCCTGGGATATTTTCAGTTTAACGTTTTGTGGAGAAAACCGCATTGCTGATTGCAATATTTCGTTGTTGGTTTTACTTAAAATACATATTAGACTTTGGGCTCACAAACCATTTGTTACGATTCTTTAGTTGGTTTATGTGCAGATTTATCCAAATAAGTTATAAGTTCGTCCATCGAGTGGACGAGGACCACTTTAGTCATCCAGTGTTATAGCGGGAACGAATGGCCTGGGGGCGTTCAGGTGGCTGAAGAGGCCGATGTACGCTCTGAATATTCTATGGCATTGCGGACAGGGGATGGCAGCAACGCAGATCGTGTGGTTACTGACTCAGGATTTCCTGGCTTGCCTCCGTTGTTCTGCTGCAGCTGTCCCGTTGGCATCGCAAGTTGCATCACCTTTACCGGTGGAGGAGCGCCACACGCCCCTGTCATGGGTCTGCTGCTCCTACATGTCATGGCTAATGTCAGAGTTCTTCAATGACGTCTTCAGGGTATCTTTTGTATCGTTTTCTCTGGGTCTCTGT
Source organism: Megalonaias nervosa (assembly GCA_016617855.1). Classification (NCBI taxonomy): domain Eukaryota; kingdom Metazoa; phylum Mollusca; class Bivalvia; order Unionida; family Unionidae; genus Megalonaias; species Megalonaias nervosa. The sequence goes on from JAECUM010016803.1 coordinate 3,489, forward strand.
TTGTTTCGTTTTCCTTGTTCAAGCTCCCCATAAAAGAAGGTTTATTGGAAGCCGGTGATCTGGCATGCGAGCTACATGGCCTGCCCATCGCAGCTGTGATTGCATCAGGATGGTGTAGATACTGGGCAAGCTTGCTTCGGCAAGGACCTCGGTGTCCGGGAAACTGTCTAGCCTCTTGATGATGAGGAGTCTTCTGAGGAAAGTTGTGAGGAAGTGGTTCAACTTCTTCGCATGGCGCTGGTATATTGCCCAAGTTTGGCAGGCTTATACATTGTAGGGAGTACTGTTCTGTACACCTTCAGCTTTGTCTGTAGATTAATGCCACTTCTGTTCCAGACATTAAGGTGTAATCTGCCAAGGGCTGCACTGTCCTTTGCAATCCTGGCATTAACTTCGTCATCGATTACGACGTTCTGGGACAGAGTGCTGCCAAGAGCGGTGAACCTGTTCATTGCGCTCAGTTTGTGGCCGTTGACTGTAATGTTTGGCTCAGCATACGTTTTTCCTGGGGCTGGCTGATACATTACTTCAGTCTTCTTTGTGTTGATCGTAAGACCGAAATTTGTGCAAACATCAGAGAACAAGTCGACGCTGCGTTACATGTCAGCTTCAGAGCCAGCGTTGAGGGCACAGTCACAAGTAAATAATTAGTCCCTGACGATGTCTGTCGTGACCTCAGTTTTGTTTGAAGCCTTCTGAGGTTGAACAGTTTGCCACCAATTCGGTATCTGATGCCGATTCCCACATCACCATCTCTGAAAAAAATCAGTGAGCAGGACTGAGATCATGGGACTGAAAAATGTTGGCGCCATTATACAGCCTAGTTTAACTCCGTTCGAGACAGGAGAGGTGTCAGGCGTCTCACCATTGTCCCGGACTCTAGCTTCACTGCCGTCGTGGAATTGCTCCGTCTCCACAGGACTTTGGGGAGAAGGCTGACCCAGCGACTTGCTCGATGATTTGTTTAAAGTGAAGAAGAGTTGCGCGCCGTCGACCTCACTCTCTTGTCCAAGACCATATACATCCAGTGGCAAGACAAGGTTAAGACGGCTGGAGATGGAATCGGATGCAGAGGATGATCAGTACTACCTACATACCTCGTCACGCTCTATGCGCTCCATAACGCTTGGCTGGGAGTCGTCTTCCTGCACGTTGAACTAGCTATCGGTTTCCTCCACACAGTCCCCCGAATCTAGTCTTCACATGCTTGGGTATCCAAATAACTTACATAAACACAAGCACACACCTCCGCACGCACGCGAAGAACATAAGATTATCACTTTTGTCCTTTTCGTTCCATTGTTTCATTTTTGATCAGTTTTATAGGTTTCACACACGTATGTACCATCTCTGATCGTATAAATAAACAAAAACATACCAGAGACATATAATACACACGTACATATATTATTTTATTATTGTTATGTTTCGGATTACACAGAAATTTTTAGGCAATCTAAGGCGACTTTGTATCTTTACAACAGTAAAGTTTAAAGAGATAACACAAAGATGTGTATTTTTGATGTTCTTTCGTCACCTTTATTAAAGAAGGTGTTGAGCACACTAATTAAGTCTCAAACCACCATGAATTTGTGATGATACCACGACGCCTAATATCACGAGTGTATTTCCCGAATGACGTCACAAGTTTGTGGATGCCTTTCAGCCTATTTACAAATTATTTCACTCGTCTGCTTACGTTATGGTAGCAGGTATTTAGTATTTAATGAGCAATCTCTTCTAATGAAATTGATCGGACACGTGTGTAATCAGACGTTTACGTAATTGGACACGTGTGTAATCTATATGGTGCAACTAAATGACTCGCACATGTAGATTGTTGAGTCAAAAATGGCACTCGCGTCTGTCTTAGGATCATGGGGTAAATGAGGCGAAGGAATGCAACTTTATAAACACGTGGACAACTTTTATAGAAAGAAAAACGAGTACAAGGAAAATGTGCAATAATATTTATCACTGCTTGCAATAGTATATGAATATGCAAAAGCATTTCTTTCTCCTCTCAAATTTGATTTTGTTTCTTTTTTTAAATAGGTTTAAACATTATAAGAAATTCTTCAGAGGGCCTCTGTGTACGGCAAGTCTTAGAGATACAGTTTTGTATTTTGTATATTGTATTTTAGAGGATAACATTTTACTCGCTACACGCCAATAGTTAAAAGTATAAAAGAAGGCGCTATTAATTTTATTGTCTTATGGTAGGTCTCATCGTAACAAAAAGGTTCAGACACAGCCAACCGTCTGTGATTATGCTAATATATGGTGCGTCCCACGGTAACACACAGCCAACCGCCTCTGACTGTGCTGACATATGGTGGGTCTCACAGTAACAAAGGTTTGAATATTTATATTTGGTTATGCTGACGTATCGTGGGTCTCTCTGTAAGAAAGGTTCGCACACAGCCTACCGTGTGTGATTATGCTGACGTATGACGTATGGTGGGTCCCACAGTAACAAGGTTGACTGTGTTTACTAACATCATAAACTAAGAAAGGAGTGTATAGTTTTAACACGAAAACAACTGTGCTCAGACCGAGCGTGCAACTGTGATACTTGTCTGTTGGTTGCGTCCAATATTTGTACATGTCTAATCATGCACAAATGACCTGATCATTTTAGAGTGTCCTTTCTGCGTGACATTTCAAATAGACAGCAATAATGACACCCCATAGCAGCAGAGAGAGTGAACAGACCATTTTGCCTGAGATCTTATTTATGAAAACTAAAGGTTCCTACAAAGACTGAAAATACAGGGTCAATAACGTCAAACCGAATCCGTCAACCGAGCACATTTCGTTGTTGCGGAGACCACGTTAACGAAATCTTGTGGGTTAGTTCACGCTGTTGCTCGTTCGTTGACGTGTATTTTCCAAATTTTTATGCGACTCGTTTACGTCTAGGTCACGTAAGCGTGGTCTCACCCTCTCTGCTACTGTAATTAACCAAATATTTTATCAAGTCCGTTCCGATATCTCGACCTAGGATCATGTAAATTTATTGTTATAAAACCTAACGGAGTAGCTTGTGCTTTTGAAAAAAAGTTTTTGAACTTAATCATATCCATGTCCCCTGAACACCAAGTATAATAAATATTTTGCAGCGTATGATTATCAACTCCGTTAAACACAACTAAAATATTACAGTTGTCTCTGATTACTTTAGGTATTTGCGTATATCTTTGAGTAACATAAATCACGTCTGTGTTTTTTATGTCTATCTCGAGAAAATATCCTAGCTGGATTTGATTGTTTGTCCAGCAAAATATCATCGTACACTACTAAATTATTAATAAGTCCATCAAGGTCATCTACAGATGGAGCTTCATCAATACTGGTAATAAAATCAATAATATCATTACCGTCTTCATCCAGCAACTTTGCATTTTCATTAAAATCTTTAAGTACTTCATAGCATCGTTGATCATATACAGATGGTGTCACTAAATATAACTTATCCCACTTCAGCCATCTCATTATCAGATTAAGCAATAATTGCGTCTTGCCACTTCCAGATGGCCCAATTATTATCATCCTGATAGAATTCGGTAGCGCTGGGTGATGTTTGACTGGCTCTTGTTTTCGTGTCGCTGAGAAGTCAATTATATCCTTAATAATAAATAATATGAATCTATATTGTCTTCGATGCAATGCACCCACTCCCACCGTTGGTGGGACCAGTGGATTAACAACAATAATAACAAAATATAAAAAACGCGCACTAACAGGCAAGTGTGAAAATTGTGGTATAAACAATTACAGATTTATCTCCTTTCACAAGTCTACGAAATCAGGTGGTGATATTGCTACTTCGTTGGGAAAATTACCAGGGACTCCATGGGCGAAGTATCCCGGGGAGAAACATTTACCAGGATATAATTATTGTGGTTCTGGAACTTGACTTGATATTCGACTTGATGAACGAGATCAATCAAGACCAGGAGAGTATCCAATAAATGCGATTGATCAACTGTGTCATGTTCATGATGTTGCGTATAAAAACAAGGATTTACAACAACGACATATTGCAGATGTGAAGTTGATTCATGCATTAAATTCTATAAAAGATAAATCTCTCAGAGAAAAACTTGCTAGTTTTCTGGTGAAATCTTCTGTGAAGGGTAAACTAATGCTAGGGGCTGGTAATTAATTATATGAATATTATAATGGAATCGGTTTATTATAGCCCAAGAGGATATTGGAGAGGCGAGCAGAGATTAGTAAACTTTCTGAAGCAGCAAAAGTCTCACGTGTTGTTGCTGCAGCGTGGTTAGCACGACAGGCAATATGGCAAATATATCTACCACCACCTAAAAAAATTCAGCATGCACATTTTGATGTTAGCGTTCCCACTGAAGTTCATCAAGCAGATATTTTGTTTTTACCACATGATACTATTAAAACATCGTCAATCACGCACATACAAATACGCGTTAACTGTCGTTGACGTTGCGAGTAGATATAAAGAAGCAGAGCCGCTATCAACTAAAACAGCAACTGAAGTTGCATCTCCTTTTGAACGAATTTATCAACGAGGACCCTTGCGATGGCCACAACTACTACAAGTTGATCCTTGCAAAGAATTTCTTGTTGCAGTGTCGTCGTTGATGAAAAACATAATGTCAAAATCAGACGAGGACACACTGCAATTCATCGTGATCAGGCAATAGTTGAACGATTTAATCGAACACTCGATGAGCGGTTATTTAGATATCAGTGTGCAAAGGAAATAATTCAGAGCGACATGAGATCTCGTGAATGGGTTGCAAGATTACCACGTGTGATAGCTGCGTTAAATAATGAAATTACTCGTGCAACTTCTATGAAACCAATTAATGCGATTACAAAGAAACATATGCCACCTGACAATGTCAGGCAGCGACGCGATTCATTTTCTCAACCAGTACTGGGTAATATGACTGTGAGGTATTTATATGAACCTGGTGACCTTGAAGGGGGTAAAAAAAGAGCAACTGATCCAATCCGGAGTGTGACTATACATAAAATTTCTAGCGTGGTTAGATCCACTGGTAAACCTGCAATCAACAGACTAGATTCAACTGCTCCTCAACGTGGATTTGTACGCGAACAATTTACAAGTAATTCCTGAAGACACACAATTACCACCGCGTTCACTTTTGTAAACTGGCACCCCTACGTCGATTACATTCAAGACAGGTCAGCATCACATTTTCGCGTGTGTGACCAAGACTACTAATAATTCTGTCTACGGTAAATTGTCTTGGATTATTATTCGAATATTCCCATAGCATATTACAGTTACAAGTTGCACAATGATTATTCTGTCGTTGTTTTAGTGTTATGATAAATTCAGTATCAGTATCAAAGTCGCGATTATTTTTTTTGTCACATTGCTTATAACCAGATAGATTTTTTCTTATTACGCCATTGCTAGCAGTTTGATTATTATTTTCTGCAAAATTCATAATAACCATGTGCAGTTCAGATATTCTTCTAACTCGAGACACTGCAAGATAAACTAAATCTGACCATTCGATTCTATCATACACAATCCAAATATTTGTATCAGTTATAGTTAGTCCTTGTGACGAATGAATCGTTATAGCGTATCCTAGCTTCCACGGTGATTTATCCATGCTCAACGCGCTCTCAACAATATCAACAACAACCAAAACAATATCATTTAATACAAGATTTTGTTTTTCATTTGTTCCTGGAATCTCAACATCAACATTCTGTCGTCGAGTATCTGCTGGGCGATAACACAATGGTACAGGTAGATTTGAAAAAAAATTTATGTAACAAAAATAATTTCTCTTGCAATTCATCACGAACTATTTTTCTACTCGCAACTAATAAATCATTTGGTCTCCATAAATTCCAAAAATCATTCACAGGAGTTTCCCGAATTATTTCACGCATTATATCGCATTGTATTTTATCTGGCTGTAGTCTGATTAATCTTTTAAATTCTTTCAGGGTATCATCAATAGCTCTATGATCGTCAGTAATCTCATAATAATCCACAAACGTTTTTAACCATTCTTGCGGAGACTGCCCGTTTTTAACCATTCGTGCGGTTGACCATGATCGCCGCACAATATCACATTATCAGTATTTTTTGTCAGTAACCAATCAAGAAATATTTTTAATGTTTCTAACGACACCGTACAAATTTCATCCCAGATGATAATCCAGAGTATATTTTTCACCCATTCGATCAGGTGTCCACGTATCTCCGCACCATCTGAAGAAACCATGATACGTGCATGATTTTACTCCTCGTTCATTTATTTCTCTGGCTAGTCTATGTGTAGGTGTCAGCACAATCATGTCAGCGCAGTACGAAGTACCGTGCCTAAATAATTCAATGGCACGTGTTGTTTTTCCAGAACCTCCAGGCCCATTGAGATAAACAGTTTTATGTCTGGCCACAGGATCAAACACAGATGGTGCTGATGATTTTAATATTTGATTGTCATTGCTGTAATATATTTCTCTGATTTCAACGTCTGCAGATTCGGAATAGTCAAGTATATTTTCCTGTTTTATTCTCCATGATCCCCATTCACCATTACCGAGTAGCGGTTTTAGCAAATCTGTATACGCTTTATTTATATAAAATGAATCCGTGGCAACTCTGACCTCGTAACGAGGGAATCAGTTTATCATCGATAATAAATTTATCGAAACGTAAACGAGAATAGAAGATCTTAAATGAGTGAATTGCGGTGACTCACCATCAGTATAGCTCACGATTGTACCTAATTTAGAACCGTCTGATAAATAAGCATTACTCCGATTCACAAATGTGTTTTTTCCCGTTTTATCAGCAATTATAAAATCGAGTTCAGCATCGTCCATAATTAATCTTGTACGTATTCGTTTATGATCATATGATCCTCCTTGAGTAAACTTACCAATTATTTTCCTACAAAGATCTTTTGCAATTTTATTTTCATAATCAATCATATCATGATTTTCATCACCTGACTCTGTCAGGGAATATTTCTTTTGCTGTGGTAACCAAACTTGTTTCTGCGGACGATATAATGGCTTCATTTACTCTCAACGACACTAAAATTCCAGTATCAAACATATATCGTAATAGTACTATTGGAACCCAATATTTTTCTGAGAAATGTCTTCCAAACCAAACACAAATAATCGGATGCAGATTTTCCGCAAACTCAAATGACTCTATACAGGCGAATCCAGTTAAGTCAAAATTTGTAAGAGTCCGTTTATCGCAACTCTGGTCATCTCGTGTGTATGATGTCTGAATCTTTTAAAGCATTCAGAACATTCTCCGTATCAAAGAAAACTTCCAGGATAACACGCTACCATATCAACCGATATAATATCTTTATGATCGTATTTAGTATTCCATAATCCACCGTGTCCATATTCGATACAACTGCGCTGGACATCTTCAAGAAATTCCAATCGTGTCGGTTTCCATGAATTTTTCTCCTGAGCAGCGTGGGCAGCAACCGATGGAACGGCGAAACAATTATTTAGTAATTGTTCAACCTTGACATCATCAGGGGTATATTTCCGAGCAATATTTTTCATTTCTTCGCGGAGTGATTCTGCACGATAAATGTCACCGTTAGGTCGTACAAACTGATCGTAGTTTACGGATTCTGAACTTCGAAATAACCACACGGACACAGGGTCACTCTTACTAATATCGTTGATAAAATCAAATATATAATCACTGTAAAATTTAACTGTTCTATCTCGTGGAAATAGTGTTACCGCGGACGTCCATGCATGTGCATTATGATCAATAATCGTTATTGGAGCTCCTCTTGCTGTATATTTCGATGCATACAAAATCTCTCCGGTTAGTGTCTTCACTGTTATTGGGAATTTTTAATTTCTTTTCTAGTTTAGCATAGTTGCTGATAGATGCTCCGGTATCTTTAACTGTTTCTGCACAATTATTTATTTTTTTACGTCTTAGATCTGTTAAACCGTTTCCGCGTATTGCTTTTGAGAAATGTTCTATAACTAGCTCAGCTACGCAATTTAGCCTTGACCCTGTCAGGGACAATTTCATTGGTTTGAGATTATTAACGCTAGGTTTATCATTTAGCGGATATATAGCATAAACAACTGCAGTTACAGGATATGCTCGTTCATAATACGGTTTATCAATACCAGTCAGTGTTCCTGGTTTGGATTTTTTATTTAACATAACAGTATTATTTCCAGTATGAAGTCGTACAGGGTCACGTTTATCACGGATTATCCAGGTGTCGTCATCTGTCTGCACAATAAATTTTACCAGAATAATATATCGCTGATTGTCGAGATAGTTGATAATATTTCTTCCTCGTTCGTCATTCATTCTAACATCGACAACACCGCTGGATTCGGCAATAATTCTGAATGTTGTCCAAGTATGAGCCGCACCATCGTTGCGAAATTCTTTCTTAGCTTCACGGATACGATCAGTTATATCGCTACTTATCAAAGCTAGATCTTGCATCGGAAAACTAAATTTAGATTTTGCTAGTTTGTCAATCTCTCTCAAATTCCTCCATGCTATAATTAAGGCAAATATATGGTTAATTAGATTTTAATTATATATATAATGATACAAGCAAAGAACAAATGCAAGTGGTTAATGATAGGATTTTCTCTTTCTTGTAATAAATCATGCGTAAATGAATTGTGTGGTATCCACATGCAAAGCTTTCGCAGAGGGAGTCTAGGACCGAAACCGAGTTTACGATGCGGTGTTGCTGTATGAGGAAAAAGCCAGTTGTGTGTACAGTGTGGTGGTAAAAGATACAGAGAGCTGAAACGATATTAAGATAAAAAATATAACGCCCTAATATCTCCCATAAAAACTGCTAAAGATTATCTCGCCATATTTTCAAAATAATCATTTAGACAAATAATATTACTATATCAATGGAGCAAAATGAATTTGTGAAACATCCAATAATTAAAAATTATGAAGCGTCTCGTGATGGTATCATCAGGAACTGCAGATTAAAAAAATCAGTCGGAAATGTCGATAATGCTGGTTATTTCAGATTTAATATTGGGAAAAAATATTTATCACATAGGTTCGTGTTCGAGCGTTTTCATGGCCCGATCAAAGATGGATTTGTTATCGATCATATTGACGGCAATAAAATCAATCAGTCTTTAGGAAATTTGCGAATTGTTACACAGAGTCAGAATAATACATGTGGAAATACTGGGAGATGTAAAATGCTTGGAAAGAGAACTATTTAATCTACAAATGTAGAGACTGATGAAGAAATAATTTTCCCATCGATGTATGCGGCTGGTAAATATTTTGGTATTAACCCGAATTCAGTACAATGTGTCGCAAATAAAATATATAAATCAGCATTTTCGAACAAATTTAAGCAAAAAATCACGTTCCAGTATACACAATGAAGGGAGATAACTCCGTCATCGCTGATAGAGTAAGTTCGCAGTTGTCTCCCTTGTATTGGGTACATGACCACACATTTGTATTCAGTAAAGCCGTGTGTGCGATAGTCATTATCGATTTTTTGTTTTGTCTAGACTGTATGCGGATAGAACCAGAATATATCGATCCATGCATTATTACTAACACAGTTCTTGCTGGCTTGAGAATAATAGCGTTTTAACTAAGTCAGAAATGTGTAAAATTGCAGATTTTCGCCATTTATTTTATATTTTATTCAGAAATCTGGTAGTATATGATAATCACAGAATCTGGTGTATATACTTATCGCCGTTGACAATATCGCGGTGACAGAGTCAGGAACTAGGTAACTATATAATTATTTCTGAAACGTCTATTTATAAATGAAGTTGGTGGTCCAGTGGTTAGCGCTTCTGGCTCATACTCGAGGCCCGAAGTTCGATTCACCGAAACAGACATATTGTCGGGGGTGGCGTTAGAATGCCAATTTTTCTAATAATAATTGGGGCTCTGCCAAGCCCTCGAACTTCAACAGAAAAAATACACTCTCCCGCCATGTCACCAAGTAGCAGGCAGGGTGAACCCTACAAATTGGTTTCGAGCAAGTTTTCATAAAATAAAGGTTCCTACAGAGGCTGAAAAATAAGGTCAATAACGCTAAACCGAACCTCCTAACTTTTATTATTACCGTATAGTTTGAAAAACGAATAATAAATCGTTTGGGGTAGCTCATTTTTATTATTTTATTTTTGATTTTTTTGTTTTTTCTGTTATAGTGCGTTTAGTTTACTCGGCGGGTCACTCAATTTTTGTCGGTCACCCTGCCTGCTGCTGTAAATTAAATAGTCAGTATAAATATTATTAATATGGTTGTTATCGGAGAACCTCATTCAGCTAGATTAGCACGAGAACGACTAGAAGCAATTAAAAAATATTTACCTGTTCGTGATGCTGTCAAGCAACAATTACAACAACGACAAGAATCTCATGTTGAATTTGAAGAGGATACAAAACAATTATTTAAACCAATTACAGAAACAACTAAACCTCTTCTTCCTGTTTTAGAGAAAACCGCTGAGGCAACTGAAAAAATAGCGGAGAGAACAAAACAGACAAAAAGACTTTTACGTGGACTTCCAACTGACATCGCCACTGCTCTACCAATATCAACGGCGCAAAAACAAAAAATTCTCTCAATGAGCAATGCTGAGCTACTTGATAAATTTAATAAGGAATTCACTGATACAATTAATAGCATTAAAAACTTTGAAAATTTAGCTGATTTTGCTGCTACGAGTTTTGGTCGTAGGGATAAATTCTTAAAGCCTGATCATCAAAATATCATTAAATCCCGTGAACAATGGCAAAGATTAATATACCGCATACGTGCTGACGTTGAGCAGATTAAATTAGATGATGAAATATACAGAGATTATAATAGGAATTTTAATTATTTCGTTAATTTAACAAAGAAAGAAGCAAGACAAGAAAGAGAAGAAGCAAGAGAACGGAAAGAACGAGAAAAAGAAGAAGCAAGAGAACGGAAAGAACGAGAAAAAGAAGAAGCAAAAGAACGGAAAGAACGAGAAAAAGAAGAAGCAAAAGAACGAAAGAACGAGAAAGAGAAGAAGCAAGAGAACAGAAAGAACGAGAAAGAGAAGAAGCAAAAGAACAGAAAGAACGAGAAAGAGAAGAAGCAAAAGAACGGAAAGAACGAGAAAGAGAAGAAGCAAGAGAACGAAAGAACGAGAAAGAGAAGAAGCAAGAGAACAGAAAGAACGAGAAAAAGAAGCAAAACAGGGAGAAGCAGAAAGACCAAAACGAATATATCCAAAAAGAATAAAACAACCTGCTCTTCCTTCTCCTCCTTCTGAAACATTGGAATTACCACCACCATTAAGATCATCACATCCTCCTCCACCAAAACAACTTGGAATATTAGGATTACCAACATCACCACATAAACAGGATCTAACTAAGGAGGAGGAAATTGACAGATTACTTGAAATTGTTGACGTAAATAAAAGAGCACTAGAATCACAATTAAATGCTAACGTAAATATCAAAGATTTGAGTTATTTAGTTAATCCAATAAAAAAATCTAAAAGAAGATTAATTAAATTAGGATACCCACAATCTGAAATTGATAAAATTATTCCAAAATCTTATTTCGTATTTACTGGAGAAGGTCTCTCTACCGGAGGTGATTTTACTCTATGTCCTAATAACGTTATCTCTGACGTTGATCGATTAGAAATACTCATTGGAGGAAAACGAGCTGGTAATAATTCTCCAGAGATAATTAATGAAGCAGCTGATATTTGTAGACGGTTATTTACTGGCGGTATCATGGACGTTGATGTTTATCATTCTCTTATTAATGAAATTGCCGATGACTACTACAGTGACTAAGTACGTAATTAAATACAATTACTATAATAAAATGATCGTACATAGTACTCAACGTGGACCAACTATGGTCAGGGTAATAAATTCTCGATTACCAGTATACAAAACAACCTACGGAGATGGACTAGGTGATGTTGTTCAGGGTCTATTTAGAAGGATAGCCCCAAAAGCAATACCGATTGCAAAGCAACTGGGAATGAAAGCTATTGATGTTGTTCGTGAAAAAGGTATTGGTGCTATGGGTAATCTCGCTGGTAAAGCATTTTCAGCGATTAAAGATAGACTAGCACGATTAATACGACGAAAACCTCAACCTGTAAAATTACCTAGTACTGAAGTAATGCCTGCAAATGTCAGTAAAATAATAAATCAAGTTGCTAATCAAAAGCTATCAGAGTTGGCTGATGTACCAATGTCAGAAAAAGAAAAAAATATAACAGCTAGTCTGATAGCAGGAAGTGGTCTCACTTCCCGAAGTGGTCTTCGTTTTAGACGATAATAATTATAATAAAGATGTTCAAGCGCATATCTGATCCCGCATTTGACATGGACGCACCAGTACTTAAAGATGAGTCTATGCGTGATTATCAATATTATTCTTATGACGCTCGAATTCCAGATCAGCGTGGACGAATTGAACTACAAGTTCAGGATACAAGTAGGTATTTCTTACCCGCTGAGGCTTTTATTGAAGTAGAAGGTGAAATTTTAAATAACGCTAATCCTGCAGCACCAGTAGCATATGGAGACGATGTTAGTGTCGGTTTTGTTAATAATGGTATTATGGCGTTATTTGATAGTGCTACGTATATGATTGATGGTAAAAATATTGAATCAATTCAGAAGGACGTTGATGTTGCTACAACGATATTAGGTCTAGCACGATATAGCGACGATTATTCGAGATCGGCTGGTCCGTCAATGATGTTTGCAAAGGATACAACTGATTCTCCAGAGTATCGACAATATGAAATAGGACGACCAAGAAATTTTGCTAGAAACGCCGATGCTGATGTACAAAGTATGATTATTAATGTAGATCCAGATTTTAATTTAGGATTTAGATCACGTCGAGCAATGTTGCGTGGTGGAAGAAGAGCATTTTCATGTGCGATTCCACTATCACATATATTTGGATTTTGTAGAAATGTCAGAAAAGTCATTTTCGGAGCTAAGCACACAGTTGTACTTGTACGAAAAGCAACTGACAATGATGCAATATGGCGACCCGCTGGTGATGCTAGTAAAGTAATTCTGACAAAACTTTCATTATGGATGCCGGTGATGACTCCAACAGTATCTGAAGAAGATCGGTTACTTGCTTTTATGAGTCAAGGTGGTAAATCAGCATTATCGTGGTTAACAATGACCACAGATGCTGTTCAGAGTAATATTAATGGTTTATTTACATGGCAAATAGCTTCTCAGCAAGGTGTTTCTGCGCCACGACATATATTTATTGCATTTCAAGATGCTGCACGGGTGGATAATCAACTACGTAGTATTATGATATTTGACAATCTTGATGTTTCTGAAGTTTCTTTAAGAATAAATGGACATCAAGAACCATCCGAGGATATTTTACTGAATTTCGATCAAAATCATGTAGCACGTGCATATCACCGTCTGATGACGTTCATGGGACGTGATCAAAATATTGATACTGGTTTACAAATATCACAATTGGATTTTATAACCTTATACCCAATTTATTACTTTTCGCTCGAACATTTAGATTTAACCAGACAGTCAGTAGTTGATATATACTTTCGAGCTCGTGTGACAATAGGAGCTATTGCCAATTACAGAGCAATTGCTGTCATACTCAGTGATAAATCGATGTTACTTGAAGGTGTTGGTGGACGAATGCGAGTAGTTGATGCTCCAGTAGAAAACATGTAATTAGATCGTTTATGAATATTATAATGTCGTATAATCACGTTAGTGTTAGTCTGACTCCTGGTCAGATTAAAAGGATACAATCAGCATCAAAAAATAACTGTGGATTAAAAATATTGCTAAAGAAAGATCAGATGAGCGGCTCAAATAAATTATCTCTTACAGAACGTCAGCTCGGGCATTTCAATGAATCTAAAAAATCAAATAAAGGTATAAAACTTAATCTTTCTGCGGGTGCCATTAAAGATATCATTAAGACGGGTGGTATATTTCCACTTCTTGCAGCAATACCAGCATTAGTAGCCGCTGCAGCCCCAGCTGTTGCAAAAGCAGCTGCATTAGGCGCTGTTGGAACTGCTGCTGGAATGGCATTAAAGAAAGCAACAGGAAAGGGAATCAAAAAAAAGGGAAGGGGTCTAAGATTACCAGGGACTCCACATTCATGGTACGGAAAGGGCCTAAGATTACCAGGGGCAGTTTACTAATATCTCCTATGTCCAATTTTGATTTACTAGATGCTGCTAAAAAATTAAAAATAAAAAATTTTAGAGGAGTTTTTATGCACGATCAATTACCAAAACAACCAAATAATATTGAAACAGGTATTATTAATCTCGATGAAAATTCTGGTCCAGGCACGCATTGGGTCGGATATGCAATTGATCCACGTGGAATTATTTATTTTGATTCATATGGACTAGCTCCACCAAAAGAATTCTTAAAGTATATTAGCGGCTATCAAAGTACTCCAATATGGTATTCAACATTATCTACACAAACATTAACTGATCCACCAATATGTGGTCGAAAAGTACTTAACGTACTTGATGCTATATCAAAATCAACAAAACCACCTCACAAAGTTGTACATGAATATACTACGACGTCACATTTAAACAGACATTAGTAAATATAATGGTGGATATTTATGGAAGATCTTCTCGTGGTAAAGGTCATCAGCAAACTGATTTATCTAAATACGCAACTCTCGATCAGCTCAGAAATGAGATTGATGATTTATTAAATATAACCAGTGTGGATCAAAACGAAGTAGTTGTTTTTCAGGATAAAGAAGGACGATTAAAAACTAGTAATATACAACTACCAGATGTAATTATACGAGTTCCTAATGCGGTTGTTAATAATATAGTTACTTTTACTGATCAGGGTAAAATACAAGATTCCGGTACGTCAGTCAGCGATTATATTAAGAAAGCTGGTGATTCATTTACAGGTTCATTTATTATGAATCAAAATAAAATTATAGGTCTTGGAAACCCAACCGAAGTTGCAGACGCCGCAACAAAGAAATACGTCGACGATCAAGAATCTAAATACGTATTGGTCAATGGCGGTATAATGCGTGCATTTCTTAATATGAATAATAATGGTATTAATAATCTTAGAACACCAGAATTAGATTTTGATGCTGCAACGAAAAAGTATGTTGATGATAAGGAAATTCCTATAACAACTTCGCTAGCTACAATCGGTGACGAAATTACTACACTTTGTGCTACTTTTTCCAAACATGTAGAAACGTTCTTAAATTTTCGTAGAAATGTAAACAAACCCATTAAAGAATTTTTTGGGGAACAACCAACCGTTGAAATAAAACTAGCTGACGTTAACACGAAACTCAACGACATTGTCAGTGGAATACCTAATATTGTTCAAAAAACTAATCTGATTAAAATTCCACACGGACAAATTAAAATATCGTATATACAGTAGCATCAGGATCATCAACATGGACACCACAAAATAACACACTTGAACATACCGCGGAAGTAACTGGGTTATACAGGTTATCTATATACGGTTCGGAAATTACTGCGGCAACTTCATTATCACCGAATGAATATCGTAATCCTCTATTGGTGATGCTAACCAAGAACATCAAAGAAACCTTTACGCTGATATCAACGGAAATACCTCCGAGACGTTACTGGTGGTGCCTAGAATTCGTAGCTGAAACTTAATTAAATGACGTTGTTAGTATAATGGATCAACCTCAGTCTCGCATCGACGTTCAACGTTACAGATGCAATCAAGTATGTGAGCGTCTCACTAAACTAAATAATTTTATCGACTATTATAACACGAAAATAAAAAAATACAAAAGACGTATAATTGTCATCGATGTAGTTGTTTACTCGGTTTCTGCTGTTATTACTGGAACAGGATTATTATTATCAACATTGACGATGACAGCACCTACTGTTATAACCATTATTGTTTCAGCATCAACGACTATTGCTGGTGTTTTCGGTATTATAGCCAAAAAGATAGATACCTGTACAAATGCTAAATTGCACGATTATATGATTAAATTACATACAGTGGCAGATGCATTTTCTAAACTATCTTTGTACGTTTCTTCGTGTGTTAGTGATGGTGAAATATCCGATACTGAATTCGCGATGATTATGAAAACCTATGATGACGCTTTTAAGGTGATCGCTAATGATTTTAATGAATTAAATAATAATGATAATAATAATGACAGACAGGGAGTTACTTCAGCAGATCGTCACTAATACGACTCCGTCAAAAACTACTATGATATCGTTAAGTTCGACCAATCCGTAATTTAGTGTCAACTTTCCAACATCAATTCCTGCAAAAGAAATAGCATTAGCACAGTTACGGGTTTATTATAGCTGGCCAAATATTAGATCAAAACCATTTGGTGGACTACAGCCAAATAATTCATTAGTATTCGCCAATAAGAATAAACCTGATGGAACTCCTGATTGGCAAGTAGTTGCTATTCCAACGGGCAGTTATCAAATAGAGCAGATTAATGATGAGTTCCAACGCAGAATTAAATCTATTACAGGGAAAGAATCTAAAATAGCAATTACTGTCTACGAACCAATACTATCTGCGGTTATTGAAATAAATTCCCCTGATTATTCCGTAGATATTTATCAAAGTTCGATTAGATCCGTGTTAGGATGGCCTGAAGATCCACCGGTTTATCAAGGACCACCAGAACCACAGAGATCCGACTTCGTCATAGATGTTGAAAAATTTATACAACTTCCAGAATATCGAAAAACTTATCCGTTTATAGAGACTCCGGATGCTTATCGTAGTTATGCACAGCATACTCATTATATAGATTTCGTTCGGGGTAAAGGTACAACAAGAATAGCAACAATTAATGTTGAAGAAATTAACTCAAAATCAAGACCAATTAAATCTGAACATGGACGTATACTTAATGATCTAAGAAATTTATTTTCTAGCATTAGCACTTTCTACAACGATGACTTAAAAAATCAGATAATTGAGACAATACAACATCTGAATCAGGTTGCATCAGATTTAGAATATGTAAATAAGGTTATCGTTGATAGAGAAAAAACATTAAACGTACCGGCAGATAGATTTCATAGTACTTATATAGTTAATGAAGATGATCCTATTCATCGTGTAAGCTATAAACGCTTATTTAAAACAGTATTTCTTAAATATTATGGAATCATAGAAGAACAGCTACCAACATTTGTAATTCCCGGATTTAACTCTGAAGAGCTAAAGAAGTCAGTTAATGATCTTATTGATGAACACTTTAAAAGAATATGTGATTCATGGAAAAAATTAATACCTACACCAACTATTCTTAAATATAATAATGATCCACATGGTGCCGGACGTCATATCTCACCTGGTATTGTTAATATAACATCTACGATCGCGGTCAATCTGGTATGTGACGTAATTGATGACAGTTATCAAGTAGATCTTTCAAAATCTAACCAGGCACAACAGGGGTATATACTATATACAGTTAGTCCTAAAGATCCGCCAGGGTGGTTAATTGCATCTGAGCCAATTAACCCTGTGTACCTGCGAGTTCATAATCCATTTCTGACAAGAATAAATTTCAAACTCACTGACCAGGCAGGAAACATTTTGGATCTAAGACAAGAGTCTCTTAATATTAATTTGTATATACGCTCGTAGAACGTCTGATTATTTAATCAGGGGCTGATTAGTAAATACATGAATAATATACAATTTCTATGATTAAAGCAATTGTATATATAATAAAGCGAGATAACTCGGCTATCTCTCTCTGCGGAGTAAATTAAACGATTATTTCCCTTACTACTAAGTTCGATTTACAGACAACAAATACTTCTTGTTTTTCGTTAATTATTTAGTGACTTATTTCTTTTTCTGTAGGTGATTAGCTGTTAGTAAAGCATCAATTTGTAACAGAGAGGGATATTGATGCATCTTTCAACTCTGATAACCTTAAATTCACGTCGGTTTATACGAGTGCGTAAAGTTATTTTTAGCTATAACACATGTATATGACCTTAACGAACGATAACTCTTACAGAAAATGTAATGTGCGATTATTTTATACAGTATATATAAATAATGTTTGTAAATTAAGTAAATATACGCTACAGTTGTACAATAATTGTGATTTTATTCAGTATATCGGTCGTACGTAATTTGTCTGCTTATTCAGTGTTGAGTTAACTACATAATAATTTTAAAACGTCTATATGTATGAATCGGAAAATGGCTCAGTGGTATAGTTGTTGAATTATAATACTGACGACCGTGGTTCGATTCCTGTGGCTGACGAGTCTCGACAGTATTCGGAACGATGCCATTTTATATAAGGTTGGGGAGCTCAGCCCCCAACGAATTCAACCCCTCATCACGTTAAACAACGTGGTGAGTGCGTTTTGCACTTACCCCAGGGTTTGATTTGGTGGGGGGTTATTGAATTCGCAATACAGGCCTAGCATGCCTGAGCTCTCTACCTCATTTGAAAGACCCCCACAAGGAAACATTCAGAAAAATGCTAGCCAAGTAGAAACAGAACATGGAGTGCCAATAACGGTCATAAGAAAGACATCATCATACAAAAAAAGGACTCCATGAAAGACACAAAGGCTATCGGGGGCTAAGTGACGGGTAACCGCTACTGATTATTTTTGATATTTTTAGGTCAAACATCAAGGTCAAAAGTTAAAACTTGAATGTCAATTATTTTTTATTTTAAAGAAATAATTATTATATAATGAACCAAGAAAACATTAATAATATTATTTCTGCTATTAAAAAATTAAAACATAACGGAATAAATCTATCTGATAATCTTGATCCTGAAAAAATATTATGTGATTATGAAATATTAAAACAAAGAAAAATTGACAATAAATACACATTACCATCCAATTATAAATTTGTAAAATCAATTTATCAGTCTATGTTAGAATCATTAGCTATGGTAAATGAAAAACAGGTAAAGCTATTTGCGCCTCTTGCACGTTCGATCGAAAATATCAGATCCGAACTGTCTCGTGAATACGAGAAAAAGAAGATTGTAGATAATCGTGTAATGCAATTAAGAAAAATTATGTTATTTGATTCTGTCAAAAGTGAGAGTGACACTGAGAGTAGCGACGGTGAAGGTACCCATGGTAAAATATAGAGTCGAACTATATACAATTTATTTATTAAGAGTACAGAGTTAGATATATTCAAATATTATCCACTGATCATATTTGAATGAATATGCTGATCTAGTAATATTATTTGCAACATCACGTACTGATTGTATATGTATACTAAAATGTTTTGCAGCTACATTCATTGATGGGAAAGTTATTTCCTGTCCTGTCTGTATATTTATGGATTTAACAGATCTTCTTGCAAACTTTTTACACCTTCCTGTATTTCCACGTGCAGCATTTTGACTAGGTGTAATAGCTTGCAGGTTAGATAACCGATTATTTTTGGGATTTCCATCAATGTGATCAACTACAAGTCCATTTTTAACTACTCCATGAAAACATTCAAATATGAATATATTAGAGCGATAATATTTTCTCCCAGCATTAAATCCAAAATAACCTTTATTACCAAGACTACCAACCGGTTTCTTTAATCTGCAGTGTCTGATTACACCATCTCGTGATGCTTCATAATTTGTATATACCGGATGTTTTACAAATTCGTGTTTATCACGAAATACTTCTTTTCTTAATTCTCTTATAATATCATTATCGATCATTTCATCATAAGTCTGATTTGTCTGAGTCATTTTATATATATAATATTATTTGTCTAAATCATTGTTTTGAAATCTGGCCAAATAATCTTCTACGGTTTGTATAGGAGATTTACCTGGCGATGTATTATTTTTTTTGTCATAATATCGTTTTAATTCTCTATATTTTTTTCCGCCACATTTTAGACACAATGGAGTTTTTCCTCTGACTCCAACACCACACTGAATACATGGTATTGGTCCTGTACTTCCATTTTTGATATTTTGCATATGGTAGTAGCAGTATTTGTTCACACACGATTTATTACAAAAGAAGTATATCCAATTCTGAGCCAAGCACATTTGTTTTTTGTTTCAATCATTATATATATACTAAAATTTTAATTTAAATACTTGTCTTAATTATATGAACGAATTATCCGTTATTGAAACTAAAAAAGCCAGATTCGATCTTGACAGACTATCAGAATATAAATTTAGTACTTTGATGCAAGATCTGGCATTAACGGATGAGGATATAACCGAACGTATCCGTGAAGCAAAAAATGAATTTCGTGACGATGGCGCTGTTCATGTATGGTCAACATTCAGAGTCGGAAATGTTACTAATATGATGAATGACAAACGAGGAAAAGTAATTATTAATCACCTTGATGATCAAAAATATTTTATTTTAATAAAATTTATTGCAAATACAGAAGAAGATACTTGGATTATTCGTGACAAGCGTGATCCAGTCCGTATACAGTCAGGAAATAATATTGTTCTTTTGAATAATAAATCTAAACCCGGAATACTAACCGGTGTTGACAAATTGTATTATGAACGCGCATATCCCGTTACTGCGGTTGTATATGCAATATATCCGCTGAATAATAAACCTGACGTCGGGGATCTAAAGCCTATGAAACTGTCAGAGTCAAGAATAAACTGTGTAGCTGAACGAGTTACAGAACATTTTACAAACGCGATACGTGGTAATGATTTAACAGATTTAAGGCGTAAAAAAATAAATACGTGGGCAGAATCAGTTAAAGATACCGGAGCGTCTATCAAAGATGTCGCTGAACTAGAAAAGAAATTAAAATTCCCAATAACAGTAAAAACGTTAACCGGAGAGATTTTATATAAATCAAAATATGAATCAAGAGGAGCTTCTATAAATATTATTGATCATAATTCGCATGCATGGACCTCAGCAGTAACAATATTTCCACGAGATAGAGCGGTTAAATTTTATGATGGTCATATATTTGATTTTATCAAAAATATCAGCAAAAGTGACCCTGTATCCGTTTGGTTATTTCAAAATTCAGAATATGATCATTACGATCAATTTGTACGACCTAATGGTGATATTTACCGTACAGAATCTCTTAATGTAGAAATGGAAAATCTTGCGCTGAAATATACTTCAGACGATGTCAAAGTTAGACTATTATTAAATAATTGTTTTACAGTTCCATCCGTAGCGGCTCATTTCGCTCAGGAGAAAAATTTATGGAAACCAACACGATCGGAATTTCTTGAAGACATTCATAAAAGCTGCGTAGAATATGGACACGGAGGATTATGGAATACTAAATATAAGTGTAATGACGTTATATCTGTTGATATGGTAGCGTGTTATCCTGGAAGTTTTCTTGGATACGGAGAATGTTCTGAATACTTTAAGAGATTCGGACATCCATCACACGAGATGACCAGGGTTGCGATAAACGGACATTTACCAGATTTTGATTTAACCGGATTTGCTCATGTAGAATCATTCGAGTTTGCAGAAAATCTCCATCCGATTACTTATGCTTGGTTTGGAAGACATTTTTCAGAAAAATGTTGGGTTCCAATAGTACTATTGCGATATATGCTTGATGTTGGAATTTTAATATCTTTACAGGTGAGTGAGGCGATTATATCATATAGTCCACAGAAGCAAGTTTGGTTACCAGAACCAAATAGATTTAATATTGATGATGCCAGGAAAGAATTCCCTAATCTTAATGAAGATGATATTATTAAAATTACTAATAATATACGTAAATGCAGAGACGAGCACGATGAAAAACTTGCAAAAGATCTTGGTAGAAAGATAATTGGTAAATTTACTCAAGGAGGAGCCTATGATCATAAAAGACACTGTACAAGATTGATTATGGACGATGCTGAACTCGATTTTATAATTGCTGATACAACAGAAAAAATACATTTATAAATCGGAGTAATGCTTATTTGTCAGACGGAACCAAACTAGGTACAATTGTGAGTTATCTTGATGGTGACTCACCGCAGTTTACTCATTTAAGATCATCTATGTTGGCATATGTTTCTATAAATCTAATGTCTATGATAAATAAATTTTCTCGTGATGCTGTCAGAGTCGCCACGGATTCGTTCTACATAAATAAAAAATATACGGATTTGTTAAAACCGCTACTTGGTAATGGTGAATGGGGATCATGGAGAATAAAACAAGAAAATGTATTCAGTTATTCTGAATCTGCCGACGTTGAAATTAAGGAAATATATTGCAAAAATAATAATCAAGTATCAAAGTCATCAGCACCATCTGTATATGATCCTGTGGCTAGACATAAAACTGTTTATCTTAACGGATGCGGTGGTTCAGGTAAAACAACACGTGTGATTAAATTATTCATGAATAATAATTCGGATATAATTGTTTTGACACCGACACATAAACTCGCCAGAGAAATAAAAGAGCGAGGAGTAAAATCGTGTACATATCATAGTTTCTTTAGATGGTGTGGAGACACATGGACACCTGAGCGAATGGGTGAGAAATATATACCTAAATATATTATATGGGACGAGATATGCACGGTGTCGTTAGAAATATTAAAAACATTTCTTGAATGGCTATTGACGAACAATACTGCTATAATAATGTGCGGTGATCATGGTCAACCACCACCTTTTATTGGACAGTCTCCACATGAATGGCTGAAGAATAACGTAGATTATTATGAAGAAATAAATGATGACCATAGAGCTATTGATGAACCGCTGAAGGAGTTTAAAAGGTTAATCAGACTTCAGCCAGACAGAGTACAATGTGAAATAATGCGAGGAGTAATTCCAGAGACTTCTATGAATGATTTTCTAAATTTATGGAATCCCGCTGATTTAATAGTTGCAAGTAGAAAGATAGTTCGTGATGAACTACAGGATAAATTATTTATGTTACATAAAGAAAAGTTTTTAGATCTACCTGTACCATTATGTTATCGCCCAACAGATACTCGACGACAGAATATTGATGTTGAAATTCCTGGTGGTGGAATACAGAATCTTGTCTTGAATGATATTGTTTTAGTTGATATTAATGTCGTTGAGAGTGCGCTTAATATGAATAAATCACCGTGGACGTTAGGATACGCTATAACTATTCACTCGTCACAGGGGTTAACTATTTCTGATACAAATATCTGGATTATAGATGATCGGATCGAATGGTCGAATTTAGTCTATCTCGCAGTTTCTAGAGTCAGAAGAATATCTCAACTACATAGAGTTATTATGAATTTTATAGAAAATAATGATCAAACTGTTAATAATGACGTAATAAGAAAAAAACTATCTGGTTATAAGCAGTATGATAAAAAAAAAAAATAAGCGTGACTTTGATATTGATGTTGAATTTATTATAAAACTAAAACAACAACAAAATAATAATTGTGCAAGTTGTAACTGTAATATGTTATGGCAATATTCGAATAATAATCCAAGACAATTTACCGTAGACAGAATTAATAGTGATCTTGGTCATACACGTGATAATGTGGTACTGACCTGTCTTGAATGTAATCGACGTAGAGGTTCTGGTTATGTAATTGTATGTGGTGGTAATTGTGTGTCTTTAGGAATTACCTGTAATTGTTCACGTACAAATCCACGTTGAGGGGCGGTAGAATCTAGTCTGTATATTGGAGGTCTACCAGTGGATCTAACCACACTAGAAATTGTATGTGTAGTCACGCTCCAGATAGGATCAGTTGCTCTTTTTTTACCACCTTCAAGTTCACCAGGTTCATATAAATATCTTACAGTTACATTACCTAATACTGGTTGAGGTTGATGTCTGTCATTGCTACGGGGTATATATTTTTTTGTGATCGCATTAGAAGGTTTCATGGAAGTTGAAGGAGTAATTTCATTATTTAATGCAGCTATCACACTTGGTAACCTTGCAACCCATTCACGAGATCTCTCACCGAATTTAAAGTCAGTAGATATTTCTTTTGCGTATTGGTATCCAAATAACCGCTCGGCAAGTGTTCGATTAAATCGTTCAACGATTGCCTGATCACGATGAATTTCAGTATGTCCTCGTCTGATTTTAACGTTATGTTTTTTCATCAACGATAATACTGCACCAAGAAATTCTTTGCCCGGATCAACCTGTAATAATTGTGGCCATCGCAAAGGTCCTCGCTGATAAATTCGTTCAAACGCAGATGTAACTTCAGACGCTGTCTTTGATGATAATGGTTCAGCTTCTTTATATCTACTTGCAACATCAACGACAGTTAATGCGTATTTGTATGTGCGTGAGTGACGTTTACCAATTTTAATGGTATCGTGTGGTAAAAATAAAATATCTGCTTGATGAACCTCATTAGGGACGCTGACATCAAAATGTGCATACTGAATTTTTTTAGGTGGTGGTAGATAAATTTGCCATATTGCCTGTCGTGCTAACCAAGTTGCAGCAACAGAACGTGAGACTTTTGCTACTTCAGATAATTTAGTAATAGCTGATCTACCTCTCCAATATCCTCTTGGGCTATAATAAATGGATTCCATTATAATATTTATATAATTAATTACCAGCCCCTAGCATTATTTTACTTTTCATTGCAGATTTTACTAGAAAACTAGCTAATTTATCTCTGACAGATTTATTAGGTATAGAATTTAATGCATGAATCAATTTTACATCTGCGAGATGCCGTTTTTGTAAATCTTTACTTTTATACGCAACATCATGAACATGACACGCTTTATCAATCTTATTTACTGGATGCTCTCCTGGTCTTGGTTGATCTTGATCATCAAGTCGGATGTCAAGTCGGGTTCCAGGACCACAATAATTATATCCTGGTAAGTGTTTTACCCCCGGATATTTAGCCCACGGAGTTCCTGGTAATTTTCCTAATAAAGCGGCTATATCTCCACCTGTCTTTGATGAAATAAATTTGTATTTCTTGGTACCACATTTTACACATTTGCCCGTCAGAGCACGTCGTTTATTTTTTGTTGTTATTGTAGTTAATTCAGCAGTGGGTGTAGGAATTTTACACCGAACACAATATAGACTCATATTATTAATAATATGGATATAATTCACTTTTCGGCGACACGAAAACAGGAGCCAGTGAAGCATCACCCAGCATTACCAAATTCGATAAGGATGATTATAATAGGTCCATCTGGATCGGGTAAAACACAACTATTATTAAATTTAATAATGCGGTGGTTAAAATGGAGTAAATTGTATTTAGTAGCACCATCTGTAGATGATCAACACTGTTACGAAGTACTCAAGGATTTTAATGAAAATGCAAAATTGCTGAATGAAGATGGTGATGATGTGGTTGATTTTATCACCGATATTGATGAAGCCCCATCTGTAGATGACCTAGATGGATTTATTAATAATTTAGTGGTGTACGATGATGTTATGTTGGACAGACAAACAAATCCAGCTAGAATATTTTCCAGAGGTAGACACAAAAACACGGACGTGATTTATGTTACACAACGATATACACAAATACCTAAAGTGATCAGAGACAACTGCAATATTTTGGTTGTGTTTAATGGAGTAGATAATTATGCTTTACAAAATATT
This sequence comes from Megalonaias nervosa, assembly GCA_016617855.1. Lineage (NCBI taxonomy): Eukaryota > Metazoa > Mollusca > Bivalvia > Unionida > Unionidae > Megalonaias > Megalonaias nervosa. Next base: position 29,154 of record JAECUM010016803.1, read on the forward strand.
TATTATACTTGGTGTTCAGGAGATATGGATATGATGAAGTTTAAAAACTTCTTTTCAAAAGCACAAGCTGTTCCGTTCGGATTTATTACAATAAATCTACATGATCCAAGATCTAGATATCGTGTAGGTCTAGATAAAATTTTTGGTTAATTACAGCAGCAGGCAGGGTGACTAACAAAAATTAAGTGACCCGACGAGTAAACTAAACGCATTATAACAGAAAAAACAAAAAAATCAAAAATAAAATAATAAAAATGAGCTAACCCAAACGATTTATTATTCGTTTTTCAAACTATACGGTAATAATAAAAGTTAGGAGGTTCGGTTTAGCGTTATTGACCTTATTTTTCAGCCTCTGTAGGAACCTTTATTTTTGTAAAATAAGGTCTCGTACAAAGTGGTCTGTTCACCCTGCCTGCTGCTTATGTACATGGTTCTTTCTGTCTTCAATACTACTACTAATAATAATACTTGCTATTTTAAATATGGTCAAAGCACTGACATTGTAAATGTTACTTATTATGAATTTTACTATAACGCCATTTTTTTTTTATTCAGACTGCATTATTTTGGAATGTGTGGCATGTAATAATAAAAGAAAATGATAAAGTCTATGTTCTACTTACATTACATTTTTACTATTCAGATAATTATGTCACTGGTGTTTCATCCACTTTATTTTAACTCTACTGGTTATATTGATGGGTATCTTGCATGCGCTAGCATCCGCGTCATAATCATGCACCTTACGATGCATCAATAGGGTGAAAACGGGTATGCAAACGGAGCAAGGTTTGCTTTAAAAATTTTGAGAATTAAAGGGATAAAAAAATTCCTCAACTGGATAGTAACTGTGCCAGGCATATATCTTCGAAAACCCGAGGTGGAATACCAGTCATAATTTACTTGAACCAAACTATCTTTTTATAGTTATTTAAATAAAAAGCATCAAAGATAGAAAAAGTTCACAAAACATAGACAATTTCAGTGATTAATTTAATTTCCAACATGAGTATCGCCAGGGGTCCCAAACACTATCAAATTATTGGCGTTTCGCATCAAAAGGAAAATTGTGTAGTAATACGGTTGCCATATTGGCATGGGCGAGTCTATGTTTCCGAGCAACAGACGTGATGCAGTTCATCGTTATTGATAATCTCAGTAATTCCGCAAATTTGGGAGTTATACCTCTTTGAACACTTATATACAAGAGTTCTGCATTTTTCTTTGTTCAATTTCTTTTAGAATATTAAAACTAGACATTGCAGATATTGGACGCAGACGACATAGTGTTTACTGAAATCACAGGAGTCTCACGTTTTATCAATAAAGTACGATGAAATCTCTGACATTACGAAATCACCTTATCGCTGCTATACATTTATATCGTATTTGCAACAACATCAACGATAATAATAATATCAACATTATATATTCTTCTTAAATGTTAATAAAATTGCTAGCATACTAGAAGCCATCAAAATATGAATTAAACCTATTTATATGTTTAAATGTGTGAGTTCGCGGGTTCGAACTTCGGCCGAGACATACCAAAGACTTGCAAAAAATAATACTAGCAGAGGCCTCGCTTGGCACTCAGCATTAAGAGGTTAATGCTAGGACTGGTCGGGCTGGTGTCAGGATAATGTGACTGGGTGGGACATAATGCTACATGTCTACGGCCTAATGCCCCAGTGCTAGACATCATTATAAACTGCTACAATGTAGACATCGGAGCGATATGACTGAAAAATTGTTAAAGCTACGTTA